>JAODAL010009255.1:0-112131 GCA_025379985.1 Phyllomedusa bahiana | reverse complement strand
TGTCTGATACTGGAATTCAAGAGTAATATGTGTCATACCTGGGCACATGATTGCCGACACGTGTCATTACTAGCAATCGAGCCCGTTACAAGTTGTCCATTACTAGCACTCGAGCCGTCCGTGTTCATACTGGGCTTTCCCGAGAACCGTACACATGTCATACTGGCATCATCTAGAGCCGATCAAGATGTCATCTTATACATCCTGAGCCCGAAACTCGTGTCCATACTCAATGGCCCGTAAGTCGTGATGTGACCGACTCGTGTGCAGTATATAATGGATCGAGCTTGGATCCAGATGAGGATGGCCGACTAACGTGTCTTACTGGCATCATCATTGGATGCGCACAGTGCATAGGATGGTTTGCGATGACGGCACACGGGTGTCATTGACTGGCATCCGTCGGCATTGGATGAATCCGAGCACAAGGTGTCATACTAGATCTTCTCTTCGAGTTGTTCCGACACAGTGTTTACATCACTGAGCCAGACTTACACTCCTGAGCTCCGGACACCGACTAGTCATCTATGAGCACTGACTTGAGCGGTCCGGACGACTCAATGTCGTGTCATATATGGGACTATCGAGCACGCGAGACCACGTGTCATACTAGCACATCTGAATGACGCCAACGAACTGTAGTCATACTGGCCCATCTCGAGCCGCCGACTATCGTTGTGCCATGCTAGCATCGAGCCTCGACGCGCATCGGGTTCACTAACTGTAGCATCGTAGACGGGCAAATCGTGTATGCTCGTTATCTTGTGCAATATAATAGTCAGAGACCCGCACCGTTGTCATAGACTAGCATCTCGAGCCCGACAAGTGTATCTTGGAATCTCGGAGCCCGACTACGTTTGTCATACTAAGGCCATCGTTGTGCTTCTGGCCGGACACGTGTCATTTACTCTCGGCAGATCGTAGCTCCGACACATGTGTCGCTATAAGATCGTGATGCGCCGACATGTGACATACTGAATCAGTGTGTGCAACCGGACGTGTCAGATTAGCATCTGGAGCCCCGACCGTGTCATGATTGCAGCTGAGCCCGACACGTGTCATACTGGCATCGAGCCCGACACGTATCATACTGGCATCGATGCCTGACCCGGTGTCATACTAGCAGTCTGAGGCGCACGAGTAGGTTTGTGTGTACTGGAGCGATCGAGCCGGCACACGTGTCATACTGTGCATCTATGTTGAGCGACGACACGGTGTCGATACCTGGCATCATAAGCTGTGCGAACTCACATGGTGTCATTGACTAGAGCATACGAGTGCGTGGACACTGGTGAACGAATCTGTGCATCTGTGCCCGACACCGGTTTCTTAGCTGGGCACCAGGCATTGCTCACAACGTGTCATATCGTGGTTCAGCGAGGCCCGACACGTGTCATTACGGCATCGAATGGCGGACAGTGTTCATACTGGCATCAAGCGCAATATGTGTCATACTGGCATCGAGCCCGACACGTGTCATACTGGCATCGAGCCCGACACGTGTCATACTAGCATCGAGCCCGACACGTGTCATACTAGCATCGAGCCCGACACGTGTCATACTGGCATTGATCGCGATATGTGTCATACTAGCATCGAGCCCGACACGTGTCATACTGGCATCGAGCCCGACCATCCGTCATTACTTGCATCAGCCCGACACGTAGTCCATACTGGCAATCAAGCTGCAACATGGTGTAGATAGGGCATCATGTGAGGCCTCCAGACGCACAACGTGGTAGTCGTACTGAGCATCGAAGCGCAACAATGTGTGGTCATACTTCGTGCAGCAGCGAGCTGTACCGACACGTGTTCATACGTAGCAATCGCAGCACAGACACGTGTCATACTGTAGCATCATTTGTTTGAGCTCCGACAATCAGTTGTACATAGCTAGGTGTGCATCGAGCCGACACGTGTCCATTCTGGTCGGCATTCAGTTGTAAGCGCGAAGTATATGTGTCATATGTAGCATCGGCCCGACACGTGTCATACTGGGTAGTCGAGCTCTCTGAAAACGGGAGTCTTATCGTGCATCGAGCGGCACTTCGAGACCAGCTATCATGTGCATTGATCTAGAGCATCGGAATGCCGAGCACGTGGATGCAATTCAACTAGGGCGCATAGAAGCTCCGAGCACGTGTCATACTGGCATCAGACAAGCCACGACAAGTGTCATAGCTCGAGCATCAGGAGCCCGACACGTGTGCATACTGGGCATGCTGAGCCCACACAGTGTCTACTGGCATCAAGCGCAAACAGGTGTGGCATAATAGGCACTCACTGAGCGCTAGAGCACGTTGTCATCGACTAGCAATCGAGCCCGACACGTGTTCATCATCATTGCATCCCGTTGCCCGAACGTGTCATACTTTGCAGTCGTGCCGACACGTGTCAGATAACTAGCATCAGTAGCCACCCGAAACGATGTTCATACTAAGGGTGCATCGAGCTACCGAAACGATGTTCAGTACTGAGAGCATATCGAGCTGGGCTTGCCGGACAACGTGTCCATGACTAGCAGTCGGTGCCCGACACGTGTCATACATTAGGCATCGCCTGAGGCCCGACACAGTGTGTCCATACCTGGCGTAGCATCGAGCCCGCGACAGTGTGTCATACTGGACATCAAGCATCACAATATGTGTCATGACTGGCATGAAAGGCCCGATGACACGTGTGCATACTAGCATCGAGCTCCGCAAATACGTGTCATACTATGCATCTGAGCCTGGACCCGGTCATACTGGCATGCGAGACCGACCAACATCGTGAATTACTCAGCATCTAAGAGTCCGACATCGTGTCATTCTAGCATCGAGTGCTCCGACATCGTGTAATGACTGCATCAGAAGACGACACGTGTCATACTGGCATCGCAGAGAGCCGAACGATTGTCATACTGGCATCTGGAGACCGGAAACACGTGTGCGATCTGGCATCTCGGAGGTCCGACAACGTTGTCATACTAGGGCATCTGTGAGAACAGACAAGTGTAATTGACTAGCATGCGAGCCGCTAGACAACGTGTTAATATTAGCATCGAGCACGACACGTGTCTATGGCATGCGAGCCGACACGGTCGTTCATACTGGCATTCAATAGCGCAACAATTGTGTCGCATACGTGGGCATCGAGGACCCGTAACGTGTCATGCTAGCATCTGAGCCAGACACGTTGGTCTACTGAGCAGTCTGAGTCGCACACATAGTTGTCATACTGGCATCAAGCCCGAACACGTTTGGTCATGGCACTACAACGACGATCTGAGCTACCGACACGTGTAATATGGCACTCGAGCCCGACACGGTGGTCATAACTGGCATCGTAAGCCCAAGCACATCGTGTCATACTGCATCGAGGCACCGACACGTGTCCTACTTGCATCGAAGGCAAGCCGACATGTTGTGCAGTACTGGCATCAAGCGCAAACACGGTGTGTCATCTTAGCATCGAGGTCCCGACATAGTGTCATACTAAGATCGAGCGAGGCCCGACACGTGTTCATGACTAGCTGCATACGAATGCCCGACACGTGTCATACTGGCATTCAAGAGCCCGCACTGACCCGTGTGCGTTACATCACTAGCATGCTGAGCCCGACATGTGTCATACTGAGCATCGATGGTCCCGGACACGTGTCATAAGTGTCATCGAGTCCGACAGTGTCATACAGGCAGTCAAGCGCGAACCATGGGTCAACTACTAGCATCGAGCCTGAACATGTGTTCAGTAGACTGGCAGTGCGGCTTGCCGACACGTGTCCATACTAGGACATCGTGGAGTTTGATCACGTAGTCACGCATCATAGGCATCGCGGAGTCAGGATGCCGACATCGTGTCATAGTGGCTTAGAGCCCGACCACTGTGATGTATACTAGCATCTAAGCGCATCATGTGTCCATACTGAGCATCGTGTGAGCGCCGGACACGTGTCGATAATAGCATCCGCGAGCCACCGCTGACACGGCCCCCCCACCCCCCCCCCCCCCCCCCCCCCCCCCCCCCCCCCCCCCGTTCCCCCCCCCCACCCCCCCACCACTAGCATACGTGCCCCACCACCGTGTATACTGGCATTTGAACGCGATAGTGTCTCGATGTACTAGCAATACGAGCTGCCGATCCTGTGGTCAGTTACATGGGCAAGTCTGAGCACCGACGATGTGTCATGACTGAGACGCATCGAGCCCGACACGTGTCATACTGGCATCAAGCGCAACATGTGTCATACATGGTGCGGTGCATCACGAGTGCGTTCGCCGACACGTGTGTCATGCTATAGCAGTCTAAGCGCAAACATGGTCATACTAGATCGAGCTCCGACACGTGTCATGACTAGGGCAATCCGTATAATCTCCGGTGAAGCCCGCAGACACGTTGTTTTCAAATTTGATACTCGCTGTGACTTCCCGGCATGAGCTGCCCCGGACACGTGTACAGCTCTCGTTATTGAATCAAGTAGGGATCGCAATGCCATCGACATACCGGGTCGAGTGTCAATATACACTGGTCATTCCGTAGCGATCCATGAGCTAGCCGACATGCGTGTCATACTGGCTATTCAAAGTCGGCTTAATAGTGTTGTCATGTACAATCAGAACATCGTATCATGCCGACACTGTAGTGTTTCATACGTAGTGTCATCGACTATGTGAGCTCAGGCTACAACAGTGTGTCTCATAACTAGTCATTTCGAGCCACTAGACCTGTTTGTCATACTAGCATCTTGAGACCCGACACGTCATGGTGCATACCTGGCTCATTCCTTTGATGCCGACAGGACCACGGTTACGCGTGTCATCGATACTGATGCATCGAGCCCGCCCTAACAAGTGCTCTTCATTACTGGCACGCGTACGGGCTCGACAGCCTCTTTTTGTCGAGCGACGGAGTGTCATATACTTTTGCCAGCACGTTTGCCCTTTCTCCTACATCGTCGTCATTACTCTGGCTCAATTCAAGCCGCAACAGGTGACATGTACTGGCATCCCTGTCCAGAGAACTCCCTGACACTTGTTGTTCATTACTAGGCATCAGAGCCGACCTCGAGTTGTCAACTACTAGCATCGTAGCCCGCGAGCAACGTGTAATACTAGCATGCGAGCAACGGTACATCCAGTGTTGTCAATTTTCTGAATGCATCGATGCCGCCGACACGTGTCAGAACCTTATATGGTTAGCAAATCCGAATAGTGACTTTTGAGGACCATGAGGCGCACAGTCTCGTCATCACGGAGTTGAGATCATCCGAGACGCATGGGACGCATGAGTCCTACTCTAGTAATCTTATGGAGTCGTCCGTGGATCTCACTGTGTATTAGCATGCATCTTGATCGGTTGCTATTAGGGGGCCCTGACAACGCAACTTGGTGCATACGGGGCATCGAGGTCTTCCCGGCACACTGTAGTGTCATACTGGCATCAAGACTCATATGTGTCATACTGGTGCGCTCATGAAAGCCTGCCACGAAACATCGCATTGTGGGCATATACTCTAGGAACCATCGATTCGCATCCGACCACGCGATTCGTGACGATAGACTTAGTCACGACTGTAGCGCTGACACCCACAGTGTGTCATCTTACTATGGGACCATCGATTGGGTATCCATGGACATCATGTGGTGAACCATAAAAACTGGCATCAAGATGACCGCTGACACGTTCCGTCTATTTCTCATACAGCCGAGCCCCACACGTCTGTGTGTCATGTACCAGGCGCACTGTCGCAGCCCCGACAGACACGTGTCAGACTTGGCCTATCCGAGACCGACTGTGCTTGTTGTCAGTTACGCGATCGTGCAATCTTGCAGTGAGATGTGCTTCATGGTAGCGACTGACCCGCTACACGTGTAGCATCACTGGCTTTCTCGAGATCCCGAACACGTGTTCAGTGGTGGTCATGTTACTGGCATGCTGAAGGTACGCGACAAGTGTAATACTTAGCGTCATACGCGCTTGCCCAGGAATCTTAGGTGTAGATGGATCGACAACGTGCCTACACATTACGAGCTATCGTAGACTCAGATATCACGTGTCAATACTGCGCATTCAGAGAATCGACATAGCGTCATACATGGCCAACTCTGATGGGGGTGCACCGCACACGGGTGTCTATACTGGTCATCGAATGCGCAACTATGTCGTCGAGTTTAATTGGCATCGGAGCCGACACAGTGTGCGGATCAAAGCACATCGCTTAGAGACCCGGACACCGTGCATACTTGTGCAGTCGAGCGCTAACATTCGCTGTGTTCATTTGTGCATCAAGCTCCGAGCACGTGTGCAATCTCTCTAGCACATCGACGTCCGCGACGTGTCATACTTGGCATCATCTGAGCCCGAGCCAAGTGTCACTATACTTGGCCAATCAGAGCCCGGACATGACTTGTAGTCATTACTAGGCATCGAGATGCACGCGACACTCGGAATGGCTTTGTGGTGCATCAGCTTGATTAGGATGGCAATAGCTCACTGTGCTTCTACAAAGTGAGCCCGACTTAGTGTGTTCATTCCTGGCATAGGAAGCGTTTGGCGGAATAATCACGTGTTAATAGCATGCGAGCGTGTGTCCGCAATCACTCGTGTCTATACTAGCATCGAGCGCGCGACACCAGGGTGCATACTTGGCATCACGGTGTTGTGATACTGCCGCGGCCGGACAAACTCGAGGTGGGTTATACTCCGGCATACACAAGCGCAACACCTATGTGTCCATACTTTTTGCTTTCTTGGGTCTCTATCGGGAGCATTCGACAACTTGTTGGTTGTCATTGCTGTAGCATCTGATGGCACCGACTACGTGCTTCTGTGCTCGTGTCATTGGAATAGACTCACTCATTAACTGAGGTTGCGTAGCACCATCTTAGTCGTTACACACTGGATTAATGGCTAGTCAAGCGTCCTATGAATCGCTGACATGAGATGCTTGCAGCCGCAGTGTCATTACTGGATGTCGCCATGCTTTGAGCAACGGTTCACGCTCGCACGTGTCATTTGGATACTGGCATCTTCTGTCGATGCACAGACAAGTTGTTTCATACTAGGCACGGTTCTCGGAGTCGTCCGTGACACGTGTCAAAACTTGGTCATCTGAAGCCCGGGACACGTTCGTCAATCACTAGCATCGAGCCCGACACGTGTCATACATGCATCGAGCCACGATACGTGCATACTGTGCATCTGAAGCCCGACAAGTCTGGTGTGCATACTGCTTCATTTGAGCCCGACACGTGTCATTACTGGCAGCAGAGCCTCGCGTTCCACACGTTGTCATACTTGGCATCATAAAGCGCACAGGTGTGTCATACTGGGGCATCGAACTTGGGCCCGGACAGCCGGTGTTGTGTAGCATCGCGCCGACGGTCATAGACTGTCCGTTGGGCCCGACAGTGTCATACTTGAGCACATCGTGCCGGTGTCATTATCGCCATCCCCCCGACGGGGGAACGTTGTACATACTTAGATCGCTGAGCCCGAGACAGCTGTCATGCTCTGCGTCAAGCCCGACAGGTGATGTGGCACTGGGGGACCCGGCCCGACCCGTTGTCATAAGCATGCCCCCCCCCCCCCCCCTCCCCCCCCCCCCCCCCCCCCCCCCCCCCCCCCCCGCGTGCCCTGTGACAGCAAACTGCATCGAGCCCAGAGTACACTGTGATTTACTAGGCATCAAGCGCGATAATTGGCTGGCCATGTGTCACATTACTGAGCCTCTGAAGCTCTGACACGATGTGCATTACTAGCATCGTGCCCAGACCACGTTTGTCATACTAGATCTGGAGCCATGACCCTGGTGTCACATCTCTAGTGAATCAGAGACGCGGACAGATGTGTGCGATACTGGAATCTAAAAGACCGACACGTGTCATTCCGTATAACATCGCGAGCCGACACGCTGTAGTCATACAGCATCGGAGCATGACACGTGGTCGATACTGGCATCGAGTACCTGACACGTAGTCATTCACTAGGTCGATAGCAAGTGTGTAGCCGACCTATATGCGTTGGTTGTCGTGTCATACTGGCATCGAGGGATTCCGACACTTTCGTCACTACTGGCATCGAGTACCCGATACCAGTGTCATAGTAGATAACGAGACCGCTACACGTGTCATTACCTAGCTCGAGCCGACACGTGTTCATTTATCCTGAGCAATTACGAGTCCCTGACTACGTTGTCACTCTTACTGCATCGAAGCCCGACACGTGGTCATTAGCTGGCATGACAAAGGCAAAACTGTGTCATACTGGCATAGTCTAGAGGCCCGACACGTGTCATGCTAGCATCGAGCCCGACACGTGTCATACTTCAGCAGTCGGCTGCAACATGAAGTCATACTGCATAGCCCGAGCCAATGTGTCATAGACTCTAGCGTTTCGAAGCCGCGAACAGTAGTACACTACTGGGCATGAGCTCCGACACGTGTCATACTGGCATCGAGCCCGACACGTGTCATCCCGACCTCGAGCCCGACACGTGTCATACTTGCAGCGAGCCCCACACGTGTCATACTGGCATCAAGCGCAATATGTGTCATACTGGCATCGAGCCCGACACGTGTCATACTAGCATCGAGCCCGACACGTGTCATACTGGCATCGAGCCCGACACGTGTCATACTGGCATCGAGCCCGACACGTGTCATACTGGCATCGAGCCCGACACGTGTCATACTGGCATCGAGCCCGACACGTGTCAGACTGGCATCTCGCTAGCCCGAAGACGTGGATCATACTGGCGGTTATCAGAGCGCAAATATGGTGTTCAGTGACTAGCATAGGAGCCTGGACTCTATGTAGTCAGTACTGGTGCATTCGAGCCCGACTAGTGGCATACTGGCATCTGAGCTTGACTGACGGTAATACTCGGCAGACGAGTCCCGACATCGTGTGCAGTACTGAGCATCGAAGCCCGACACGTGTCATATTACTAGCATCAAGCGCAACAATGTGTCTACTGGCAGGCAGACCCCGTGACAGTGTGCATAATAGAATCGAGCACGGAAACGTGTCATACTAGCTGCGAGCCTCCTCAGTGTGCTTAATTGGTCATTGATCGTCCGATATGGTTCATACTAGCATACGGCAGCCCGACCACGTGTCATACTGGCATCGAGCCCGACACGTGTCCATGAGTCTGCTCTAGCCCAGATCAGTGTCATTACGGGCATCAGTCATGCGCAAAACATGTGTATACGGGACATCGAGCAGACCACGCTGTCATAGCTAGCATCAAGCGTTCTAAACATGTGTAGTAACTAGCATCGAGGGCCGACTCGGTATACTGGCACTACGAGCCGACACGTGTCCTCGCATATGCATGTCGAGCCCGACACGTGTCATACTCGCATCGAGCCTCCGTGATGTACGTGTCATACGGTATAAGAGCCCGACCACGTGTCATAAACTGGCAATCCAGCGCAATATGTGTCCATACTGAGCATCGAGCCCGACACGTGTCCATCACTGGGACATACGTACCCGACACGTGTCATACTTGCTTCGAGCTCCGACCCGTGCATAAGCTAGCATCGAGCCACGACACGTTGTCATTACTGGCATCCCTGACGCCAGTACACGTGTCCATTAATGGGGCATCGAGCCCTGAAGAACGTGGTGCATACTGGGCATATCAGGAGCTCGACACGTGAGTCACATACTGGCGGGAGCTCGAGCCCCAAACGTGTCATACTGGCATCAGAAGCGCAAAACAGGTTTGTGTCATACTTGGCCATCGAGCCATCGACACGTGTCATACTAGCACATCGAGCCCCGATACTCTGTATACTAGAATTCGTCAGCCCCTGACTCGTGTCATATGAGCATCGAAGGCCGACACGCTGTCGCATACTGTTAGCCGTCCAGAGCCCGGACACGTGTCATACTGTCATCGAGCCCGACACGTGTCATACTAGCATCACGATGTGCCCGACACGTTGTGCATACTCAGCATCGCGCACATCCGTCACGGGTCATACTAGGCATTCGAGGCCTCGACCTAACGTGTCATACCGCGGCATCGAGCCCGACACGTGTCATACTGGCATCAAGCGCAATATGTGTCAGGGAATGGAATGAAGCCGCCGAAGTGTAATACTTTAGCATGCGAGACCCGACACACGTGTCCATACTAGCATCGGCCTGCGACCTCGTGTCATACTGCGATCGTGCCATCCGAAACACTGTCCTACTCGGCATCAAGACCGACACGTGTCATTCTAACATCGAGCCCGACACGTGTCATACAGGCATCGAGCCCGACACGTGTCATACTGGCATCGAGACCGACACGTGTCATACTGCATCGAGACCGACACGTGTCATCTGAGGCGCGACAGTACCTGAACAGGTTAGGCTCATACTGCATTGAAGTACGCATATTGCTCAGAGTAACGTTGTCAGTTACTACGCATCGAGATCCGACACGTGTCATACTGATTCGAGCCCGACACGTGTCATACTGGCATCGAGGTCCCGCATCACGTGTAATACTGGGATCAAGTGCAAACATGTGTCATACATGGCATCCAAGGGAGCCACTTCGACAGAGTCCGTGTCAAATCGCTAGCATCGAGCCCGACACGTGTCATACTAGCATCGAGCGCAACATGTGTCATACTGGCGCAGTGCAAGCCGGGGACACGGGTCATAACTTAGAAACGCGACTGCACCGACACAGTGTGCATATAAGGCAGCGGAGCCCACACGGTTATACGGCATAGAGCCCAGCAACACTGTGGTCTTACTGGACCATCACGTAGCCCGACACGTGTCCTACTAGCATCGAGCCCGACATGTGTCATACTGGCATCAAGCGCAACACGTGTCATATTAGCATCGAGCCCGACACGTGTCATACTAGCATCGAGCCCGACACGTGTCATACTGGCATCCGATGCCCGAACTCGTGTTCATACTGCATGCAAGGCAACATCGCTGTGGATACTGTGCATCCGAGCCGACACGTGGTGAATGTGCGTAGTCTTCCGAGCCGACACGTGTCATACTTAGCATCAGAGACCCTACCCGGCAACCATGTGTCATACGTGGCTTACAAGCTCCGACACGTGTCATACTTAGCTATCGAGCCGACTACTGTGTCATTACTGGCATCGAGCACCGACCACGTGTCATACTGGATCGAGCCGACACGTTCATTCTTGCGCATTCAGAGCTGACTCCGTACCCGTGTCGTAATATGCAATCGAGCACCGACTCGCGTGTACATACTGGCATAGAGCACTCCGAATACGGCGTTCGATATACTGGTCAATCGATTAGAGACCCGACAAAGTGTCAGTATGGGCATCTAGAAGCCCGACACAAGGTCATACTCTAGCAGCTGGCACCCCCCCCACACGTGTTCATATTAGGCGGTCAAGGGCAACAGGTGTCATGTACTGGCCATAACGAGCCCGTGACAACGTTAGGTCAATAATAGCATCCTATGGGGCAACGGTCGTGTTGCATACTCATGCGATTCAGTGCTGTGCCGACACGTGTCATACTAGCATGCGAGCCCGCACACGTTTGTATTACTAGCATCAGAGCTCAGGACACGTGTCATTCTAGATCGAGATCCGACCGATATGTCTCTAATAGCATCGTGCCCGACACGTGTCATACTGGCATCGAGCCCGACACGTGTCATACTGGCATCGAGCCCGACACGTGTCATACTGGCATCGATAGCGCCATTATGTGTCATACTTACCGGCATGGAAGCCAGAGCATACGATTGTTCATAATAGGCATCTGACCGACCCGTGTGAATACAGACAACGAGATCTGACCTCCGTGTGTCATATGGCATCACTGCTAGACCGACATCATGTTCAAACTGCATCAAATGAACACCTGACACCGTGTTCATTCTGAACATCGAGCCCGACACGTGCTTCATTACAGGCATCGAAGCCCGACTACAGTGTCAGACTACGGTCAATCGTAGACCGCACACGTGTGCATACATGGCATTCGAGGACCGAACAACGTGTCATACTTAGGCATCGATGACCGACCACGTGTCATACTCGGCATCTGAGAGCCGACACGTTGTTACATACTGTTGCATCGAGCCCCCGACACGTGTCAATGCTAGCATCAGAGCTCTCGGGCAGAAACGTGTTCATACTTAGCATCGCAGCCCGGACACGTGTCATACTTGTCCTCGGAGCGCTGACACGTAGCAATTACTGGCTATCAAGCGCAAACATGTAGTCATACTGGCATCGAGCCACGACACCGTGTCATGCTTGCATCGAGCGAAACGTGTCCATACTAGCATCGTAGCGACAACATGTGTCATTATCTGGCATCAAGCGCACGACACCTGTCCAATATAGCATCGTAGACCCGGACAAGTAGATCATACTGGCATCCTGATGCTCGACACGTGTCATAGTGGCCATCTGAGCCCGACACGTGTGTCTTATTGGCATCGAGCCCGACACACTGGTCTCTCTAAGGTGTACTGATCTGTAGCGTGTATATCGAGAGCATCCCGGACATGGTCCATATCTGGCTATCAAGCGTCTAACACGTGTCATATTTGCATCGGCCCGACAGGTGTGCGCATACTAGCATCGTGCTCCTGGACACGAACATCCGCCTGTGGGTGCACATTACTCCGTGCATACACGTCAGGCAACCCTCCCCGCTCCCCAACCCCCCTCCCCCCCCCCATGATATATATATATATATATATATAGTATTATATATGATATGTCTCCACTATGGGCGATCGAGCCGTGACCCCTGTGGATCATACTAGTGCATCCGAGCCCGACATGTGTTCCATACTGGCAATCGAGCCGACCCGTGTCTAGAACTGGCATCGAGCGCCGACACGTGTCAATTCGTGGCATCGATGCCCGACCAGTATCATCTCACTGGCATCAAGCGCATACAAGTGTCATATCTAGCACATCGAGCCTAGACAGTCGTTGTTCATACGTGGCATCGAGCCACTGACACTGTGTCATGTAGCTGGCATCGAGCTGACACGTGATCATACTGGATCGCCCAGACACGTGTCCCTATACTGGATCGAAGCCCGTACACGGTCATACTTTAGCATCAAGCGCAACATGTGTTGTCATGATTGAATCTCGCGCCCGAAACGTGTCATACTAGCATGAGTCCCGACAGTGTTCATACTAGAATCGAGCCCCACACGTGTCATACTGGCATTGAACGCGATATGTCTCATACTAGCATCGAGCCTGACACGTGTCATACTGTGGCATCGACCGCCCGACAGTGCTTTACTATGAGTCTAGCCCGACACGTGTCATACTGGCATCAAGCGCAACATGTGTCATACTGGCATCGAGCCCGACACGTGTCATACTGGCATCAAGCGCAACATGTGTCATACTAGCATCGAGCCCGACACGTGTCATACTGGCATCGAGCCCGACACGTGTCATACTGGCATCAAGCGCAATATGTGTCATACTGGCATGAAGCCCGACACGTGTCATACTAGCATCGAGCCCGACACGTGTCATACTAGCATCGAGCCTGGCACATGGCATGCTGGCATTGAGCGCGATATGTCTCATACTGGCATCGAGCCCGACACGTGTCATACTGGCATCGAGCCCGACACGTATCAAGTAGCATCGAGCCCAAACGTGTCACTAGACTCTGCGCATCAGACCAAATCACGGTCATAGATGGCTTCAAGCGCAGAACATGTGTCATTCTGGCATCGCAGCCCGACCACGGAGGGACGTCATACATTGCATCGAGCCCGACTTCGTGTCATTTACTGGCATCAAGCCCAACACGTGTCATACTGGCATCAAGCCCCACACGTGTTATATTAGCATCGAGTCTGACATGTGTCATACAATCTCGCATCGGTAGTTACGACACGTGTCATACTGGCATCGAGAGCGATACGTGTCATACTGGCATTGAGCGAAATACGTGTCATAATAACATCGAGCCCGATATGTGTCATATTAGCATCGAGCGTGAAATGTGTCATACTAGCATTGAGTCTGACACGTGTCATACTGGCATTGAGCGCGATACGTGTCATACTAGCATCGAGCCCGATACGTGTCATACTAGCATCGAGCGCGATACGTGTCATACTAGCATTGAGCGCGATACGTGTCATACTAGCATCAAGCCTGACATGTGCATATTTGCAATCGTAGTCCCACACTATTTCATTATTAGCTGCTCGGTAGGCTGACACGTTTCTCATACTAGCAACTGAGCGTCAACATCTGCGCGGATCTCTTATCGTCAAGCCTGTCACGTTTCATACTAGCATCGAGGCCCACCTTGTCTCATACTGCTTAAGCGCAATGTGTATACTACGGTGGGCATCGAGCCTGACTGTTTCATTACTCTAGCATCTAAGCCACCAAATGTTGCCATTGCTGTCATCAGAGACTGCATCCTCAAGTCCATATTAATGTTATCGCAATGTGTTTTGGAAAAGAGGATGCTCGATCAATGTACACCACATACAAATGTTTTGGCCACGTTATACACACGTTTTTTTTTAATCAACAGTAATTTTCCATGCAATTTCCACTTGGAATATGGCCAAAGAATGAACATGTTCTAAGTTTTTTTATGCCAAAAATTGACCACTGAAAATACGCTTTGTATAAACTACAATGCATATTTTCAATTAACGTCAATGGGAACAGTTCTCTTTTGGTTTTGGACAAGTATTTCAAGTTGGAAGTTAGGTGGATTCTGACCTTAAATACTCTTTGTCTGGACAGAGCCTAAGGCTTTGTTCACACGGCTTAAAATTGGACGTATTTCAGTCCGTAATTACGCGCCGGAGTGCGCAAATTACGGCTGGAATACGTCCCAGTCATAGAGAACTATGGATTACGTCTCCTCTCCCTGCTCGGTGAATACGCCACGGGTGGAGATAAGTGACATGTGAATTACCAGCGGCGTATAAGCGCCGCTGGTAATGAATGTCTATGGGCCGGCGTGGTGCCGGCCCCCCGCTCCCTTCCCCGCCCCATCCACACGGCGTAATTACGCATCGCAAATACACCGTGTGAACATAGCCTAAGAATTGGAGAGCAGTGAGGGGCCACAAGAATAACTTGTGCAAGCAGGCTTGTAGATACAGTGACCGGATGCAGTTTTGCAGTATTAGAACCAAGTCAGACAATAATAACGTAGGAAAAAAGGATAGTACAGTACAAATAAATGACCTTTGAAGGAAAAGGTTCCACAAAGGTATTATAAATGAGAATGTAGGAGCAATGTGATCTGTTTTTTTCACTGAAAATATGCTTTAATACTTTAAAATGCTACTGCCTCCCAGTCCCTCTCTTTTTCATTTCTTCCCACTAATGGTCCACAATTAAAGTAGGGGCTTCCTTAGAGAAGCCAGTGAGCAAAAGTGGTCATTGGGTTTTAAAACTGTAAGACAAATATTTCAGAGAGCATGGTCGTCGTAATTTTTGGAATTGTGGGATGACACACAAGTTCTCCTTTAAGCAGGTAATGAATAGACACTATTGGAAATTTAGGATATCATCATTTGCACTATTTAAACCAGTTGTGAGATGTGTAAACCACTTTGGTACAACCTATCGTATAGTACAGTGTACAGTCCACTGTCTATATAGAGTATATCACCTCAATAACCAGTGCATTAAAATACAGTCTTTCTCCCAAATGCCCTCTATCGGGACATTACCTGCATTGCCTTCTTCTCGGCGCACCTCACTAGACATGCACGCAGCATACACACTGTTTTTCTCTGTGTTCCATGTATTCGAAAATCAATAACACAATCTCTGCAGCGGTCTGACACATTCTACATTCTACAACAGAGAAAGTACAAATTAATGAAGGTCAAATAGATGTCTGCTGCTAAAGCAGTGAAGGTTTCCAGAGGTTTAGTGGTAATTTCCCCATCATTAAATCAGAGCTGATCCTTGTCTGGCAGAACCTACTGTTTTTGAGACTCCTCATTCCGTCTAGAAGTGTTTACCACTCTTTGTTGGCTGAGTTGTTTAAGAACTGCTTAAAAGTAACTACTGTGTCAGTAGAATGTAGTGTTCAACAATATGACTACAATGGGAAAGATTTGCTAATATGTTTACACGTTGTCGTACAATGAATCAAAATTGGTGAATTTCGGCACAATTTGTTGCAACTCCTTTCAGACGCACTTCATGGATCGATCAACAGGGAGGCATGGTATAAATGGAAAGGATAGAAAGTCTTTCAAGGAAGGGAGTATGGCTTTCAATGAGTGACAAAATACTACAAAACTGCGATAAAACCAACAAAGAAAACGAACAGCAGGATCAGAAAAGTCTAAAGATGTGCCAAATTTATCACACAGCATAAGCCACTGTGAAAAACTTGGAGCAGCCTTAAGTTATGTCTTCCCAGCAATGTTAAAATACCGTAGGAAATCCGACGGTATTTTGACATCGCGGTACCGCGGTTTTCGTCAAGCTTTTGCACTCCGGGCACTAATACACTGAACTATACTAGAATCCGCCGGAATAAGGCAAATTATTGAACATGTTCAATAAACCCGCCGTTTAGAAATCAGACAATAGAAAATCGGTGTTTCTATTGAAGTCTATGGTCATTGGCTTACAGTTGGAGTTTTGCAGATTCTAAGAACTAGATCCACTTAGGCCATGTTTACACGGCTTAAAATGGGCCGTATTTCGGTCCGTAATTACGCGCCGAAGTGCGCCAATTACGGGCCGAAACCGGCCCATTCATTACGGTAATTCACAGTTCTCATAGAGAACTATGGATTTCGTCTCCCCTCCCCGCCCGGAGGGGAGATAATTGACATGTCACTTTCTAGCGGCGTATACGCGCCGCTAGCAGTGATTGTCTATAGGCCGGCGAAGTGCCGGCCCCCCGCTCACTACCCCGCTCCCGCCCCACCCTCGTCCACGGCGTAATTGCGGGGCGTAATTACGCCCTGCAAATACACCGTGTGAACATAGCCTTACAAATAAAGTGAAAAACCAGTGCAGTGTAGGCGAGGCCTTAGACTGTTCAAAAAAATTACTAAAGATTAGTAAATTTGCCCCAGTGTTTTTTATTGTGTTGCTTAACAGTTTCACATCTGGAATTCTCACCAAAATCTCTAGCATATTATGGGAATTGCTCCCTTCACCCATCAGAGTTATGATAACAATAATGGTAAGAACTGTAGGAAAAAGCAGTCTGTAATGTATATGGAGTTTCAGAAATATGCTGTTTCTGCAAGCAAGTCTATCATGGCCATAATTATTTTAAAGTCTACTCTAACCTTTACAAGGAGGTTGATCGCATGCATATATACATACATTTTAGTACAAGTGAATACTGCAAACATTATGAACCCTCCATTTTGAAATAGCTTCATATTTTATGTGTTATCAGTCCAGCAGGTCGTTGTGCTCTGGACTTCATCAGAGGATCCTTGCAATCATGGTGAGCCATCGAAATGTGAAAAACTATGAACATTTTAATGGTACCTAGTGCTTCCTATTAGGAAACTGAAGAGACATAGAAAGGAGAAGAGAAGAAATGGAGAGAAGCAAGAAAGATGATCCTGAGTATGCAAACTAAACTGGGCATTTCAGTAGAAAACTGGACCATGGTATTCTGGAGGATAGTTCACTTTCCACCTTTAGGCTATGTTCACACGGCTTAAATTTGGACGTATTTCAGTCCGTAATTACACGCCGGAGTGCGCAAATTACGGCTGTAATCCGTCCCAGTCATTACGGTAATCCACAGATCTCATAGAGAACTATGGATTACGCCTCCTCTCCCTGCTCGGCGAATCTACAGGGCGGGGAGATAATTGACATGTGAATAACCAGCGGCGTATACGCGCCGCCGGTAATGCAAGTCTATGGGCCGGCGAGGTGCCGGCCCCCCCGCTCCCTCCCCGCCCACACGGTGTAATTACGGGGCGTAATTACGCCCTGCAAATACACCGTGTGAACCTAGCCTTAGATGAGCTGTTCCATACTACGAATAAGGGTACTCTTACCCGAAATGCGTCAGTCTGTCTACTTGGATATCTATATCTTTTAATGGAATTATAAATAAAGAAGTTTTTGATTTATTTTAAGAAATGGTGCTGGCTATGTGGACTTTTTTAAGCCCCTTTCTTGTTCTTGTTCCATACTTACAATGGATCCTTGTAGAGGGGGCAGGGCAAATTATATTTTTAGTTGTCAAAAAGAATTATACTGAGTATAAATGTGATTGATATGGAGTGGATGTTTGTATGTAGGGAAGTATATATGGTGGGAAAGAAGCCAAAGCAGAGAAGACACGTATAAAAACGGCTAGGTGCAGTCAGCTGTTTGGCTCTCTCTTTCAATTCCATCTTTAATGAATGATGTGCGTTTTCTTTTAAAGCATGATAGAATAAAGCTTTCACAGCATACATAGTAATGACTATTGATTAATTATGCCAATAGAGCCCTAATTTATAAGGTTTAGATTAAAATGTGTAAACTTAATACCTTCTTACACTTGGGTGAAGACACAAGGGGCAAGGTCAGCCCTTTTGGTGGAGAACCTTTTAGATGCCTCTAGCAGGACTGTTATCTTCCTCAACAAGGGGAGACATTTGGCAAAGCCTGGAGCTGTGGCATGAACCCTGGCTGAGCTTAAGATATTTATCTGACAGCCTCAGCTGACACTCCACAAACACATTTGCTCTCCATGACCCCAGGAGCATTTGTGATTAATCAAAATTGTATCTAGAGAGTGAACTACAAGGCAGAATACAAAAAAAGGTATGCTCTTGATCTTGCTTATCGACTGGCGAGAAACAGAATAAAAATAGTAAATAGCCAAATCAATATATTCACACTTGTCAGCAGAAGCAAAAAAAAAATCTCCTAAAGCAGCAGATATTGATCATGTAAATGTTTTGGACTTCTGGTCAAACAAAGAACTAAATAAGAGATGATCTTATATAAGATATGGGAGGATTTATCAGCGTTTCTTCACTTTAACATAAACAAACTGAAAGGTCTCCCTACCTAGTTGGTATAAATATGTCATAGAGACTGTACACCACTCTAGGACTCAAAGATAAGATAACTTTTACTCACGAGTTTACACATAAAGAGGTCGTTGATCAATTAGAGTCACAAATACAAATGTTATACAGAATGAAACATGCTGGTTCAAGTAAAGAGAAGAAAAAAAAACAACAAATATTCAAAACTTACAAAAATATATTCAATTTTTTTCTAGCAGAAAAAGAACTTTGATTTTTTTTTTTAACTGTCAATCAAATGGTTAGTACAAAGCCTCCAGAGCTGTGTGCAGGGAATTGTATGGAGGCACACAAAGCTCCTATGGCTCTATGGTATGGAGTCTTAAGCACTCTGTGTGGCCACATATTATGTGTAATTTCTTCTCTACAAGAAAAGCTAAAATAATACAGGATCTGATCGGAATTTTTATGACCTTATTCATTGTCTAATTCGTACAGTATGAAACCAGAAGTTTAACTCCAAAGTTAGGCAAAGCCATACACCCATAGGCATGTGCCCAACACTTGCTATAGATATCTGACAAATGTTATCAATATACAAGAACACAGTCACATGTCCCCTCTTCCTTTACCATGCCTATGTGCAATGGCCAAATGTGCATAATATTTAGTAGAAAAACAGACATTTTGCCATTGGCAAGCGTAAATCCCTTTCCTTCAACAAAAATAAAAAAATCATAGTATATAACTTTTAATGAAAAACACAAATAGTTATTTACAAGATGGATATAAAGCCTAATGGCTGCATCCTAAGGTGGATGAACCTTAATAGGCTATACAGGCAGAATGCAGAATGCAAGGCACTATATTCATCACCCACTGTGCCCGGACTCACACAACAACCAAGTACCCTAATCAAACTGTTATAAAGGTTCAAGTAAGACATTCAACATTTGGCACATATTTTACCCTTAGGCACGGTTTTAGCCACACTCACTGAGATTAATTTGACTTTCAAAAACCTACTAAAATACTTTTCTGACTGTCTGGTTCCAATATTCTAGGGCTCTTTAACCTGTTAATACTTTCACAAATATATATTGGCCCTTATATATCCTTAACTTGCTGCCACTGGCTATTTACACCAAAATCAACCTAAAGCACCAGTTTTAAGCAGCTGCCAGGAATTGTGGTATTTAAAACACCTAGGACACAAAGAATGAAATGCAATGAAATGAAATCCACAGGAGAAATCCATCCTTTTAGAGTCATGCTTACCAGGACATCAGCTTTTAGAGAAGTCCCCAAAGAAACATGCAGAACTGTGCACAAGTTTTAGACAGGAGTTAAAAACAAGCTGCAAAGCAAGAAGGTTTTTAAAAATAAGAGTGAATAGTTTATTTTTTTTAACAATTAACAAAATGTAATGTGAATAAAAAAAATATAAGAGATCAAAGTTGAATGAATATTTGGTTTGACCACCCTTTGACTTTGAAGTCCTGGAATTAATGATAAGTCCCCCACAGAGCCTTGATCTCAATATCATCAAGTCTGTCAGGAATGGAACATGAAGAAACAGAAGGATTTAAGCAAGCCTACATCTACAGAAGATCTGTGGTTACTTCTCAAGGTGGCTGGAAAAATCTTCCTGTCGAGTTCCTTCAAAAACTGTATGCAAGTATAGCTAAAAGAATTGATGCAGTTTTGAAGACAAAGGGTGGTCGTTGTATTTTATTCATTGTATGGCAGAGTGACCTAAGTGTTCAAAGTCCTCTGCCACTGAGTGTTTTACAGAAGTCCTGTGAGGTATGTGCACTGAGGTGCCTGGTGTCATAGGGGTAAGCCAGCAGTTTGGGGTCAATAACCACAGATTACGGACAATTATTAGTATAGCTGCTCAGGAGATATTCCTGGTCGGCTTTTCCAGAATGGATATACTGATGGGTGGGAGGCCATTCCCACATTCCAGGCCAAATCTTACAGGCCTATAAAGCCTGTTTTGTTTAGGATACCAGATATGTGTAGTTTTCTACCTGGAGTTAGAAGCCACAGTGGAGCTGATGAGGGGGCTCTGAAACCCCAAGCTTGAGGAAAGCAGGTAGCTGACCTCAGGAAGTCAGAACCAGCAGAGGCTAGTGAGAATACAGTGTTGGTGGTGCGAAGTAGTAGGCTCTGGACACAATTAGAGAGGCTTCACTGTTTTCAATTAGTGGCCAGAAAGCCTAAGATTATTGTATATATATTGTTTCTGTATATTGACCTTGCCTGAGGAATAAAGCAATGAAGGCCAGTTTAAAAAGACAGCCCTACGAGTGCCATATACATGTACCAAAAACGGCGATCCTAGAGCCATAGTGACCCCCAGACTGTCCAACATGATGTTGGAGGTGAGTGAGTGCTTACAATTTGTAAAAATGTTTGAAAGCATTCTTACTTACTTGTTTTTACAACTGCTTATAACTTTTGCACCATAATGTAATTGTCAGACAATCTATGGTATCGGAAAGAATTCAACAAGTAGAATTCAATAATTGAGGGCAGAAGCTCTACCTTACCATCCTTACAAACACTATCTTCATCTGATCTTAAAGGGGTTGTACCATCATTAAGGTTACACACAAAATCTTACATACCATTACGTTAAATGATATATGTGTCAGAGAAACAGAACTCTCACATCACCTTTTGTCCATGTCCCTATTTCCCACTACTCCACTTTTCATTTAATCAGCATTTCTGGCTAGTGGGAGGGGCTTTATGTTGGCTACAATTATTTATAAACTGACCAAAGCTACATTTCACACCACCACCTTACTTATTAGCCACGCTCCCAAGGCAGTTAGCAGCTGTGGAAGCTCTCAGTAATACAAACTGGGCGTCTTTATTCTATGGCCATTCGTACATGATTGCGAATTTCAGATTCATCAGCATTAGGTCTTTTACATTATGATACCTATTTCAGACATCATGATATATAGGAATTATTTTGTAATGGTACAATGTTGTGTCAATTGGTTAAAGCTACATTTTGCTATATCTAATTTCTCATAGATACTTTGTCTGACGTAATTGATGATCAAATTTGCATGTCCATTGAACTATATTGTATTTTAAAAATAAAAACTAAAGAGAAAAGGCATCAGATGGTCATGACTACTAGCAGCAAGGGATATAAGTTAGATCAATCAGGCTATGTAGGTACGAGGGCTGTAAAAACACAATTATTTTTTTTTTTATAAGTATATGTCATTTGCAAAGTTTCCTATTTTGGCTAAATGTATTGAATGGGATTTAATTTCTATTGTGAAACAACCCCTTCAAATACATGACACTATAACACTTTTGACTGGAGACCTGATTCAGCCTTATAATTACTTTCTAGTTAGGTGTACTACATAACAGTAACAAATTAAACCCTGTAGCATTTCCACTAGCACTACAGGCGGCATAACGTAGCGCAACAGTTGAACAGTGTAACGGCACCTAGTACAATTGCAGACTTCATTTTTTTCGCTTCCCTCTGGATGAGTTGTCAAGAGATTTTAATAAAACATTATAAAGGCGATTTTAAAAATTAATGAAGGCACATAATCTGCTGAGGAGCAAAATCCCTGCCTCAATTTAAATGAGGCTCAGTTATAACATATCCCCCACACACTGTTTACAATCTATAATTTATGTCAGTCACTTTAAATCCACTATTCTCCATTATCCACTCAGCGCTATCATTAGCATCTGTACTTCTGTATACTTATTCGCCTTTGTTCCAAATTACTTAAACTTCCTTTAAGCATGTGCTTCATTTAAAGAAGATTGTTATACAAGGATTGTAAAGGAAAGAAGTGTTTTGGTTTGTTACGTTTCGTGCTGCTTTTCCACCAAAGCTGTAGATAATTATATATTACATACATACGGACAATAGCTAGTTTTAGTACAACGACTATACCATCGGCTAGAACTGTTCAGATCACATTTATACTTCTGTGTGACAGACAACATCTGATTCTGTGCAGCAGAACCATGATGTCTACATAGCACGGTATTCTCGTCGGATTCTGACGGATTCAGTATTTAGAATTTGCCGAAAATCTGACAGTACACAGTGCTGCATAGACAGCAATAAAAAATCTCTGCTGTAGTCTACACAACACAGATTTTGTAGAATCTGTTTTGAAATCCACCGGATTCCAGCGGATTTTAAAAGATGTCACATATTCGGCGCAATTCCTGTCGGATACCTGTACATTAAATTTACGGGGTCGACAGCAATTCTGAAAACCGACTGCAGCTTTTAGCACAAATCTGCACCAAAAAAACGTGGTCCAGCAATGTTAAAATGCTGTTGGATTTTGGACAAAATTTTAACATTGCTGTGTATTCATAGCCTAAGTCTGCCTAACTGATGGTCACATGCAAATTCAGAGCAGTCGATCTAGAACAGTGGTCCCCAACTCCAGTCCTCAGTGTTTTCAGGATCTCCCACAGAATGCACTGAACATAATTACATCACCTATGCAATGCTGAGGAAAGCCAGAAAACATCACCTGTTGGAGGGCCTTGAGGACTGGAGTTGGGGACCCCTGATCTAGAAGACATATCGGGCTGAACTCTTACAATGTACACGGAGCACTATTTGGAAAATCTCCCAACATAAATGCCGTTCTAAAAAGGTACTAGTCAGGGGACGCATGGGGAAAGGGAAAAGGTTGCTATTTACTTAATAGGAGAAAATGTATAGGAGGCAGGAAGCTGCCATCCGGGCCATTGCGCATTGAAAGTACACTAACACAGGCATACTGTGGTACGGACAGGGCAACACAGAGGCATAAAAGAAGATGCTCCAAAATTGTTATTTTACAGTGAACACAAGGATTTACTAAAACAGACGTGTCAGGAGATGTCTTGAGTCCTTTTTATATCATTTTTAAAAATGTAAAGAAACTGCAAATCTGTCTGGAGCAGGTTGTATTCCAAAAATAAGCCACCATGAAGGGAGCATATTGATGACAGAGTCCAGAAAGAACCAGTAATAATCTTTAAGGGAAAACACACCTATGTGCATGAAATAATGACTCTGTGACAAGGTGCTATAGACGTCACAGCTTTATGTAGAGTGATGTAAAGAAAAGACTACTGAAGAGAACTTATTATATACAGCAGTGGTGGGGAACGTCCATCATCTGGTCCAGCATTGCACTTGACGTCCCTGAGTCAGCAGATATGTGGCAGGAGTTTCTGAGACCAGCGCATGTACAGTAACAGATCTCACTTGTCTGTTGACTCAGGGACATCAAGTGTATTAGTAACAGCTCCAGTGCATGCCAGTTCTTCCTCAATATTCTACTGCACGTTGGAAAAGAAAGTGCACGCGTAGATATGATGGTGCCGCACACTAGTAGGAGTGTGGGTGCTCAGTGGAAAAAGGCCGTGGGTTCGCAATCCAATTTGTAGAGAATCCATGGCACACCTTGTATTTTTTGTGAGAAAGTGATTTTATTCACAATTTTCTGAGTGTGATCCAAGTAAAGTTCAGCTCTCCATATAAAGTAATAGGCATAACGAGGATAATGGTATAATCCCAGAGAAAGAGCGTGCAGATGATAGCACAGAGGCAACAGAGACTTGGGTGCACTGGATCTAAACCGAAGTGTGAGGGGGCATCCAGGACTTCAGGGTTAACTCTAGCCCATGCTATTTCTAACCCAATAAACTACTGCATTGATATCACAGGAGGGAAATAGAGACGTATTGTATGTAAACATGGGGGTAGGGAGGAATCCAGAGCTTCAGTTACACCTCTTGTCTATGCCTTTTCTCCCTCATGTACTGTAGTGGGGAAATGGCATGAACAAAATTTGCTGCTGATGTACTCACCCGATAAGCAATGTGCATCTGAAATTGTGTTGGTCAGGTAAAGAAGCAGTTCTAGCCATCAAATTCAGGGAGCGTTAATTAAATGTTTGACCAAATATAGCAGTTGATAACTTGGTATGGCCTACAAATGATGCTATTAATGTCCAAATGGACCTTGGTAAAGAAAAAAATGGTCAGCACCCCATGCAACTCAAGTTGCATTCTTGTCCAGTCCAAATGGACTCCGGACTTAAATTGCCAACTAGGTTGCCTCTATTAAAGGGGTTGTCTCACTACAAGCATTGCTTTTCATGTTAAAGATCGTGCAAAAACAAGTCACTTTGCAATATGTGTCCATTAACAATGTCCTACCTATTCCTAGATATCCCCTCTTGTATGGGCTGCATCAGCTCCTCAGGTCGCTATAGCTACAGACCTGTTTGATCTCTCTTGATAGGCTGTCTGTACTGGTTGCTATAACTACAGACCTGGCTTCTACTGCAACCTAGTGGAAACCAGTAAACACCCCTGAATTCAAAATTGAACCAAGAAAACAGGACTGAGGTAAGAGGAATCAATGTAGTGAGACAACCCCTTTAAATACTGAACTTTTAACTAATTTTGCATTCAGTTATGAGATGAAAGAGAAGCAGCAGTACTCCTGTCCATGAGCAGTGTCTGGTATCGCTGCTTAGCCTTAATCAAATAAATTGGTCTGAGCAACAATAACAGACACAGCCCTGCTTCATCCCAGTTTGATTTACATACGAGGCCGTTACTGTTATACAGTATGAATATCCCCAGCAGCAGCTTCATTCTTAATTTCTAAAGCTGGCAGAAATTCACCTTCCTACTCTTTATCCATTCAACCAACTAAACCACAAACTGTGATTGGAGATCTCTTAATGTCACAGCAAACAAACTTTCATCGTATGTTCTCTTTTAAGAAAGAAGATTCACTAATTAGATGATAAGAAGTCACGCTGAGACATGATATGAATTTGTCTGCGACACCTACCAAGCTCACAGCGGTGCTGGCTGCACACTCTCTTAATGTCACTAGTACCCAGCTGATGGATATACTGTACCATTCAGTATCTTGTAGAGGAAGAAAAGCTGCGGCATATTTTCATTCCTCTCATCTCAACAGATCTGCAATCCACTACAAGTGATGGAAAACATTTTTCGGTACAGGACAATGTGAAGCCATTTTAATGTTCACAAATACCTAAAATGGTAAAGTAAAAATATGAAACCAGGATGACCACTAGCCATGCTTTGGCCATGTCCTGCTGAAGAACACTGCTCATGCTGACGTGTACATGATGTATATGATATAAGCAGAGCACTGGAGATATACTAAGCAAGAGATGGAATAGAGTGACGGTCCACCATCAAGACCATTTTTATATTTCAATCTAATTTGGTCCAAAAATCTTTAAAATAGCATGAAAATATGAGTATTAATATACAGGCAGTCCCAGGGTTACAAACGGGATAGGGACTGTAGGTTTGTTCTTAAGTTGAAATTGTATGTAAGTCGGAACAGGTATATTTATTAAATGTAATTCCAGCAAAAAATTTGGGGGGGGGTTAAACAGGGAACAGTTTTTACCTTTGTTTTGCTGTCTGTGCCCTTTTTTAGAGGATTTCACCTAACGTTCTGTATCTCATGTGCAGCTGTGGCGTGCTGGCACTTGGCTATCATGGGGCGTGACTCAGTGTTGAATGTCAGCCACGCCCCATAAGTCTCCGTTTGTAACTAGGGGACGTATGTAAGTCGGAACGATGTAAGTAGGGGACTGCCTGTAGTATATAATATTTATTGGGGACCATCACTCTTTATTTTCTGATACAGAGCTTCCTTTCTTAAAGTATATCTTTAACTATAATAAATTAAAATAAACACTATAGTCATATATAAAAGGCAATTCAAATGATTCTAGAAATATTAAAAACTAGAATAAATAGTATACATGTTGTGTAAGGTTACACACAGAGTTAAAAAAAAGTGTCTAAGAGAGGTATAGTCTCAAGATCATTAAATCATGTGATTCTTTTTGGAGATATCCAGCACCAGTGGATTTTTTTCTTTCTACATCCCCTGATGAACCCTTGAACATCCATCACAGGAGGGGGGAAATGCGTGAGGAGGACATAAGACCAGGGCGTATTTATCTTTACACCTGGTATATTAATGTATAAATGTCTTGGTGCTTTGTTTTGCTGTGATACGTAGCACATTAGACCTTATAGGGTGAGCCACCATTAGGTGGGGCCGCCCTTCTCGGGGCAATTACTCCGCATCTAAGAAGGGATTTATTGGGGAAACTAGGGACAGTTTTATCCTAGGTTTCTGTTCCCTCCATTATCCCTATCCCTTAGACACTTTTCAAACTCTGTGTGTAACCTTATGCAACGTGTACAGTATACTATTTATACTGGTTTTTGATATTTCTAGAATTATTTTAATTGCCTTTTATATATATAACTAACAGAGGAATGGCTTCTTTAACCCAAGCATGTTGAGTATATTCCTACATTTTTATGGAAAAGTTGTGCCTCTCAAGTTTCAAGATCTTTGCTTGTTGTCAATGAACAGATACCTTTACCAGAAAATCTCCTAGTCACGTGCTGCTCACACAGGTGCAAAGATTGTTACCAGAAAGTTGTGAAATGCACCTATGTGAGCAGGAAATGACTGGAACAGGTTTTCAACCTTAAGATGTGAACAATTAATGTTCATTTCACAGCATACTGGGATGGTCTGAAACACAAAGTTTATTAGAAAGCGGTGTAGCTGTTCATCATATAATGGATAAGCTTTATTTACATAGAATGACACTTCTGAAGTTGACTGTTCTTGACACTTCAGGGTGTGCTCATATGAGGAAGCTGACTCTTGCCCATCATTCCTGTCAACACAAGAGAGGTCTGGAGAACTGAAATTCTAAACTTCTGTCCGTTACAGAGCAAATGTACCGGAAAAATGGCTCCCGTGAGGATTTTAATTTAATGAAGATGTGGCTTAAAAGCCACTAAAGAAAACACATAAGTGCTAAACATAACATTTGAAGAATACTTAACAGAACATTTGGGAGATTTTCACTCTGAAGCCTGCAGAATTGTGAATGCAGCTCCAAACTAAGATACTGGCCATAACGAAGGTTCAATAAAACATAAGTAGCGCATTGAAACTAGAATCTTCCTTCAAACAATAAAATGATGTTCAATAGTGGACACTTCTTTTAAAGGCATTAAAATGTTCCTTACAGCCAGTCCCTGGACTATGAACGAGATCGGATCTGTAGGTTTCTTCTAACGTTGAATTTGTATGCAAGTTGTACAGGTTTATTTTTTTTTTTTATGTAAATCCAGACAAAATTCTTTTTTTTTTACATTTTGATACTAAGTTAACATCCCTTTAATGTTTATTTTGAGGTCTGTGCCCTTGCTAGGACAGCTGAGCTCTGTGATATTTAGATTTATATGATGTACAGCAGGTTTTTGGGTTAAAAAGCAGAGAAAATATTGACAGAACTGCTTAAAGGGGTTTCGCCACGAAGTAAAATTGACGTGGGAAGCTTGCAAATGAAATAAGAAACATTTTCACCATTCATTATTATTAAAAATTCTCCACCGTTTTTGTTTTAGCTGCTCCTTTAGTGATCCATTGTTTACAGCTCGCCTCCAGGGGTCCTGGTAAGACATGCTCAGACATCACCTCTCCTCTCATGCAGCTACTGAGTGTTCAAACCCCAGGTGCTGTCACTCTACTCCCGTCCTCTGTACTCCTGAGTAGTTAGTCAAACAGTGCAAATAAATAAAAAAGAAACCTCAATGAGGTCTGTGCATTGATAAAGAGAAAAAAAACCCACAGGTTTGGTTCCCTCAGGGATTTGAACGTAGGACCCTTGTGCTTGGAGGCAAAAACTTTACCTCTCAGCTACTCACAATGCTTTACATAAACAGACCTTTCTTTGACTACAGAGAGGAAAGGCCTGGTGATGTCATCCTGCTGGGTCACATGATATGCAATTCAAACAAATCACACAAGCCCCCATCTGAGCACACAGAGCTGAAGAGCTGGATGCAGGAGGTATGAAATGAGATTGGGGCAAAACCCCTTTAAGAGTCCTGCTTACTCTGCTCACATACAGTGGTTGACAGCTTTCCCTGTATCAGTGTGTATACAGAGAAAACTGTCAATCAATGTATGTGGGCGGAGGTATGTAGTGCTTTCACTTTCTCTTTTATGATTTGCTCTTCTTTTTACTCAGAAATCTTGCTTCAAATTATATAAATATATATGTCACAAAGCTCAGATTCTCCCCCTCTGACATATCCTGCTCTAAGATAAAGTACCAAAAAACCACCTGACAGCTTAATTTGACATTACTAACCACATGCCAGTCCACCACTAATGCTAAACTGATTGTCGATGAAGCACAGTAAGAATAAACCATGTTTTTACCTTGGCCATTGGCTTTGAGACCCCATTAGAAAAAGCTTGACAGGCCCTTACTTGGAGTAATGAAGACATCAGCACTATGGAGTGAATACTGTAACAGCACTGGATAAGATTTCAGCCCGATATCAACCACGTTCATATGTTTACATGCCGAAATGTGCGGAAGCCATAATAAACGTACAGCGACTGAGCGTCTGGGCAAATTATGCCTGCTCATTGGCTTCACCTGGGTCAATTTTGCTGAACAAGACTTGCACAGCCCTAACAGCTGTATGTTTTGACATCCATGGTGAAAATGAGCAGAAAATCTAACTGTTCCATATCAAGAAGTATTTTTACTAGTGCTAATGTGCCTTAAATACCTTGTTCCACAGATGAGTGGCCTGGCACCTGCTGCATGAGAAATAGCCAATTACTACTCAGTGTCTCTAATTTTCTGATTCAATTAGCATGCTTCAGAGCTTTCCAGTTTAATTGCAAACTACTTCACAGTTAGCTCTCTGATTAATCATTGCCCATCTGCAAGCCATCGGAAAACTTGGTGGAACAAATTTGTGTACTTTGGAATGCTGGGAGATTAGCAAATCAAACTTGTTTTGGTATATAAAGCCTTAATTTTGTTTGCCCTTTTCAGCTGCACTTGTAAGAAGCTCTGTACTGATTAAACAGGAAATCCGGACAATAATATGCTACATTATGCATATAATTACTGTAAATACAGCCGAGACTCCAGAAACATCATAGACTCTGTGCACCAACATACATGGAGAAAGGGTCAGAAAATTCGACACTGTTACGACACAGCAGAGGTGTGACTTACTGTGATGTCAGCACAGCGGTATTTTGCATTTTCCATTTTAGCTAAGCCGATCACACAAGAAATAATGATTCTTTACCTATAAACAACAAGAAATATTCGGTGCGCTCAACGCGAAGTCTGGGAGTGATCAATTTGTTATCACGCTTGGTGTTTAGAGCGGCTCTGCTATTTGCCCCTAAATGCTAAGTGTCTTTTGAGTTATGCTTTAAACACGTTCAAGGATAATATCTTTCTGCCTGATCTAGTGCATTAAAGAACGGCTCTTGCTTTAAGTATTTCATGGTGGATCCTGTGTATGGAGAAGTTATGCACTTCTAGTGATCTCAGTGCATGGCAAAGAATGTTGGGGTTCAGTAGTTCTCTCATGTACAGGCAGTAGTTACAAAGACTTATGGGGCGTGGCTGACATTCAACACTGAGTCACGTCCCATGATAACCAAGTGCCAGCATGCCACAGCTGCACATGAGATACAGAACGTTAGGTGAACTCTTCTAAAAAAGGGCACAGACAGCAAAACAAATGTAAAAACTGTTCCCTGCACTATCCAAAACTCAAAACATTTTTTTTGCTGGAATTACATTTAATAAATATACCTGTTCCGACTTACACACAATTTCAACTTAAGAACAAACCTATAGTCCCTATCCCGTTTGTAACCCGGGGACTGTCTGTAGCTAGATCCTAAATTATTGATGGCTTTAAATGGGTTATCTAGCAAACCAAAAGAGAACACAAGATAGATAAAAATCTATCTATTACCAAAATATGAATGGCAATCAATCAATCAATCTCTAGAGGCAACAAGCCTTTTTTTTTACCATAAGTGCTGTAATTCTGTGGAATAGTTTGTCTCAAAGCTGGTCACATCAGGAACAGCAGAGGGTTAAACAAAAAGGCCCAGACAGCACTTACATAGACAAAAACAAAGTTGTAAAATTACCTGTACCCCATCCCTTTCATCTACATCTCACCCCTGCACTTGATTACACTTGATAGATATACATCTTTTTTCAATCATATTAACGATGTTCCGTAATCTCAGTGCATGCCCCTTGTTTCCTCCCTCATGCTGAAAGCCTTCAGAGGCTGGGCCAAAGGCTTGTGGTTTCAAAGGCTCTCCAGAAAAAAGACAAACCCCTATTGGTTACTTGATTTCCTGGGCTCCACGCAGAGCTGTTTCCTGTCTAGACACACAGACCTACAGTGCTTTGCGTCATCAAACAGCTGAAGTAGAACTTCATGAAGCTCACAGAAAATTTTATGAATATACATTAAAAAAGTGTATAAGCTTCGGAGAGTTCCGATATAGAAAATATTTTTTTTACACTGGACAACCACTTAAAAATTCAACACGGGTACATCAAAGGTTATTCACCATTCTATGACTGGCTGATGAAGTAGTGGATTGATATTCTGGTTATTACCCTAGCTGCAGCATTTTGATATTACTGAAGGTGATGTATTGCTTTGTCTCAGAGGCCTACGTATAGGACACTAAAGTAGTGTAGCTATGAGGTTATTTTGGCATGTCACACTCATTCACTTCCATGGTATGGTTTCCTGACCATGTCTCTCTTTCTGCTATTTGTTCTCACCATTAAGGTATGTTCACACGGCAAAATTGCGGGGGGTATCTTGGTGCGTTGCAATATGCCCTTCAGTTACGGTAATTCATATCTCTCATTGAGAGCTATGATTACCTGAGATTTTCCTCAGCTTATAATACGTGGCGGGAGAAACAATTAACATGTTACTTCTTACCAGTGTTTACGAGCCAGGGAGAGTGAAAAAGTCAATGAGAGCCAGCTGTCAGTGTTTTAGAAGTATGCGCTGGCCAGCATGTACTTCTAAAACACCAGTCATATTGCGGCGTGTACAATATGTGCCTCAATAGTAAACCATGTGAAACCTTTAGACTACACTCCTAAGTTTAGCCTCATGTTAAAACCATTGCAATCTAGGCTATTTACATCTGCCCAGGTAGGCCTCATGTCAGCATGTTCCAGTACTGATACAGCTTCTGGTGGAATGAGGTGAAAAAAGACTATGTATATCTCCCATGTGGGCACATAAAAATCTGTATATGGCTCTCTAGAATAAAAAGAACAGGTACAGTAGTACCTTAGCTTAGCAGTCATTCATTCAATGTGGTCAAATTAGGACTGGATACATGCCAAGTAATAAGGTGCAAAAATGATTACATTACAACGTTTAAAACCATTTTGTGCCTGAATAACACGGTGTTCAATCACAAAAATGCCCTTAAATATTAAGAAAATACTCTAGACAAAACTGTTGTTATGCCTTCTAGGCCCTAGAGGAGAAGAACATGACACAGGGCTTCATTCATTGGTGTTCTTTGACTCTGGTTAATCTGGACCTACAATAGGCATAACACAATGAAAATTTTTTAAAAAACCTAAAGCCATGGTTGATCACATATTCAAAGTTTTACAATTTACTAATAATGATAATGCTTGTTCATATAGCATCAGCATATTCCAGAGATTTCAGAGGTCTAGGAATGATACAGAGTGGTATTTAGGAGGTCTAGAGGTGATTTGGTATGGCTTCTGAGACGTCAATCAAGCTAGGAGGGGCAGAGTGCTTGACTAATCAAGACACCTGCAATCCCCAGATGACTTTATCAATGTAATTTGCATTTAGTGTGTACTGCTTTCCAAGTTTCTTCTAAATTATGTTGCATTGGCCACATTACACAAAGCCATCATTGCTAACTTACTATCAGCCTTGTTGCCTTTACGGGCCCTAATCCTCCTGAAAGGTTCTCTTTAAAAGTATTCCTGAAGATATTGGCTGAAGAAAAGTCATCATTGAGCAGGCAAAGTATCTAAAACATATAAAATTAAAAATAGTTAGGTAACTAAAATATGCAATTTACTGTAACTAAACTTAAGAGCATTTCTCCACATTTTCCATAAGAAAAAGTCATTTCCATAAAAGATCCAGATGGCAAAAGGTCCGACAGTGTCTTGGATTGTACGGACAGGTAACTGAGAAGATCATCTACTAGATGTGTATAAGAGTATCCAATACATGCTGCTTTTTTTTAACCTGCTACATAAATCTGTCAGGGCAGCATAGCTTGAGCAAAGTTTGGTCAGTTCTCTTAGCCAATTGGCAGTTCTGAGAGTCGCTGAGGAACGACTGAAAGAAAGAAAAAACTGATGCCCAACCAAATCCAATCTAAATCATCATACCAAGTCTTCAACCAATTTCTCAATTTGGCTCAGAAGACTGACATGCACTAGTAATTGTTCCATTCTTCTCTCTCGGGTGGCTGGAAAGTACCAGGTTACCCACCAAGGCTTGCTTAATTCTATTTTCTGGAATATCTATTAAGCAGCAGGACAATGCACACCATATCTTTAGATGTCATTACGAATATTTACATTTTCCTCTTATGGATCATGAATACACTGACAGAATAGGGATTTTCTGCTCCAGTGATCCAGCCCTAAGTCTCATTTATACATAATTTATACATTCAGCAGATGAGTGCACAGGAAATGAGTCCTACCAGTATCACAGTCCTTACTAAAAGAACACGAAAAGCTTGAAACTTCTGGAAAAAAGTAGCAATAGTTAAATCTTGTTGTTAATTACATGACATTTTATTCTAATAAAAAAAAAAAAAGAAAAAAAAAGCAATTTAAAAATTTTCATCGAACTGTGTTAATCTCTGTTTACCCAATTGTCATGGCTTCCATTTATGCAGTTTTAAATGGATAGCGGCAAATCCATACAGGTCCTTTGTCTGTTAATGGGGTCTTTCAGGGTATTTTTCACAGGTGCTGATGGATAAGCTTGACAAAAAACTTGATAGACCCATTAATGCTTGTGTGAACAGAGTCCATGTATATGTGACTCAGATCGGAAACCAAAGCCACACTTTTTTGTATACTAGAAATGGTCATTGCATTGGATTAGTTATTAACTAAACACTTATGCTCCAGAAAGAAAGAATGGACAACCCATCTATTGCATATTTAGATTTAATGAATGTTTTACACGTATAAATACAATATAGCTGTCAATACAAAAAGTTACAAACACTTCGCTATCCATCTGTGATTACAGATCATGGGAAGCACCTTCCCTGTATCACAACATTACTGATAGTTTGCACTTTTGTTCTCTCAACCACTTTACAGCCATTTATCATTCACAGCCTGTGTGACACATCTGCCAGGCAGGAAAGTATGAGAAAGGACAAAGTATGTGATTTCTGTCCTTTCCACAAGCTGTTGAAATGCATTCAGTTATAAATTTATCCAGCCTGTCACGGATATATCCCTGATATATATATATATATATAATATATATATAATTATATATATATATATATATATATATATGCTAATGGGAAGCCTGGTGTTCACTGAATATGGCACTGCACAGTACTGTGATGGTGTGAGGCTGTTTTGCCACTTCAGTACAACTTTCCATTACTACAGGAACCTCGATTCATTCCAGAAAATGTTTATAGAATATCCAGCCATCTGTCCGTAACTTAAAACATAATTGGGTTACACAGTAAAACAATGATTCCGCACACAAAGGTAAGTGAGAAGAAACAATATAAATTTTCAACTGTCCAACTCTGAAGTCCTGACTTGACCCCACCAAAAATAATGTGACAAGAGCTAGAATGATCAGTTCAAGCATAAAAGTCTAAACTAGCAGAGCAGGCTACAATTAGTCAGCAGCAATGTGAAAGATTGATATCAAATTACACTATAAGAAGTGTTGGGTTGCAATTGTTGCCAATTGAGGTTTACGTTTTAACCTAAGTAATATGGATCCTCGTAGATGTTGTAAAGCTTTACTATGGATGAAGACTGAAGGATAATACAGTATGTTGTGCCTTTTTCCAATGTCACTGAGGCTTCATTTACGCCAACAAAAATCTTCGACATGGTGACAGTCTTAGATATATTCAACATAATCAAGCTGCCCTGACCATGAGTAGCAAAAAACCCCTATAGGTTCACTCATTACAACAACCTTTGTTTACTCTGAAGTGTTGAGGTGTTCAGAGAAAACATAGTTATGAGCCGAGGCACCAAGTGAAGTTCCAAGCTGGGTAGTTCCTTATATCTTTTCTCCTCCAAATTCTGCTTGTTTGACAGTTCTCTCTCTATTCAACAATAAGGTAGATACACGTCAACCATTGCAAAATTAAAATATAGTTGGATATAATTTGGTATGGACCATTCACATAATTTCTAGCCTGTTTGTGGTGTCCTTCAGGATACCGTGAAAATGTATCTGAATGAAAACTGCAGTTGGCCGTGACAGGGCCATAGGTTTCTAAAGGGCAAACATAGTCCTGTTTTGCCCTGTTTAGGGTATGTATACCATTTCTACATCAGGAACAAAGGTGTTGCTGAACATGCTTTTGTGCCCAGTGCAGAAGCTACATATGTTTTCTAAATAGAACAAACACAGTTCAATCAAAACTACATTTGCCCTGCTGATGTACATGGCCCCATCATGGCCCATGGTATCATCAGGATACATTTTTAAGGTATTCTGATGGATACCATGACTGGGCGTCCAAAACAAGATGTGAATGGGGCCCAAGCCAGTCATGATATCATAGTTCCAGCACCATGGATCTACAGACTGACTCCCTTTAGTGGGTATACATACGGATGTTTTTATTTAGCATACAACTGAATATATCAGTATCCTACAGCCCCAACTGTACTGAAAATATGGTCAACTGCACTTTCCAAAACAACTATATAAAACACAATATATAATTTGAATTATACCTCAAGTCTATACCTGACATATAACACTTTAAGTAAGCATTCATCTGTCTACAAATTCAGTGGATGGTTTCCTATGGGCGCTCCAAATACTGTGTGAATTTAGTCTATGTTACTATGTGAGATTGGGTTAAATACTTTACCACAGCTCTGCACATGACACTTTGGGCAGAGTGTTGGCTCAGTAGTTAGCACTGTTGCATGCAATGCTGGGGTCATGGACTCAAATCCCACCAAGGACAACATCTACAAGGAGTTTATATGTTCTCTTCTTGTGTACGTGGGTTTCCTTTGGGTTCTCCTGTTTTCCCCCACACTACAAATACACACTGATAGGTTAATCTAGAATTTAGACTGGAAGACTTAATGGGGAAAAGTACCAATGTGAATGATAACAATATCTATAAAGCGCTTGTGGGCTATATAAAATAAGTAAAGAAATAAATAGGGCAGTTTCTTTATTTTTTCATTCAAAGGGATAACAATAGAGAATAATTCTGTAAGTTTAGAAAAATACTTCTTTACATAATAAGCAATTATTTTAATATAACCCATTTCGAGGCATAATAATTACCACATGAACTACAGGTCTATAAATATGAGTAAAGCACCCTTTGATTTTCAGGCTATACCTAACACCAAATTTGCCTACTTATTGATTTTTTCTTCCAAATGTCTATTTTTTCCTTGCATCTGTGTATACTATCCAATATCCCGTATTACCATCTTTGCAAATCTGTTACATGGATGCATACATGTAGACCTACACACTTGTGTATATATAATACATAAGCACAAACACAAAGCAGATGCCTTGTCAGTAGGGAAATAATGTTTGCAAAATTAAAAAGCAGCATGGCTGTTTGGATACATTTGCTATAGGGATTGCAGAAAGAACTGCTGTAAAGAAAGCGTTTAACAGCTTGCAATATTATGTGATTTCTACGGCGGATATAATCATGTGACCCAGCCGGAGCCTGAGCCAGCGCACAGAAGATGGCTTCATAAAAAGCACTCAGAGGGAGACAATGACAAATAGATTTCGTCCATAGAGGAGTTTTAATGAGTCCATGCCGTTATCAAACTGATAAATCAGACATGCCGACATCCAGAAACATCAGACAAAGTAAGCTTTATCTAACCTATTAGGAGTTTTTCACCATAAGGGTAATTAGAAGGTAGAATTAGTTTCCTGCAGAGTCACTACTGGCAGCTCCAATTAGTACTTATACATACTCACTGAGCAATGGGATTAGTTTATAAACAGACTTGGGGAGACTCAGACAAATTGGTGCGGAGTCAAGCACAGCCTCTATTAGAATTCTGTGAGGTTGAAGAAAGAATTTCAGGCAGGGTGGAAAAAAAAAAGATTGGGATTTTCTGATCAACAGCTAAGAAGATAGACATTCAAGGGGCTTCAACTAGTTTACAAATGTAGTAATTTTACTAGAACAGTAGCTATTATTTGGTTAAATGGGCTAATCAATAAGTCACATTGATAGAAGTTATCTGCTCTTGACTGTAAAGTCTTAGGAGCCACCATTAAATTGTTAGTAACAGATATTTTTGCAGCTAGGCATAATTCACACTGCTAATTAAAAGGGTTTTCCAAGACTTTTATAAACCTCTCTACCACCTTCCACTGTGCTGAAATAGAAAACTAACCCATACCTACCGCTCCCATCACCATCATCCCAGTGCTACCAGTGCTCTCCCCTGGTCCCTCACTGATGACATTACGTTCATGGATCACATGCTACAGCCAATCAATGACCTCTGTACATGAAGGCATGTGACTGATGATGCCAAGGATTGGTTGAAGCATCATGTGATCTATGAATGTGATGTCATCAGTGAGGGACCAAATGGGGACCATTGGAGCTCTGGCAGCGCTGGGATGGTGTTGATGGGAGAGGTAAGTAGGCGTAGTTTTCTATTGTAGCATAGTGTGAGAAGGTTGGGAGGTTTTTCAAAAGTCTTGGAAAACCACTTTAATACTTAGCACAGACTTTATGTTGAATACATGAAGCAGGAGCAGAGAAAGTTCCCATAGGTCTGTAATAGGCATGGCTCACATCTGCATCAGAGGTTCTGTTCGGAATATCCATCTCAGATTTCTTTCAAAATGACAAAAAAAATATGGACACCACTACAACAACCCGAAAGACATTGTAGTCACTGGGGCTTGGTGGGGGCCATCATGTATGTCTGTTGGTTTTAAGGATTGCCATATTACATACATACATATTACATACATTCATACTATACATATACATACAGTAATATAAGCTGTAAGCAGGACTGCTAATGGTTTGATTCTGTAACATTTACAGTGCCTTGCAAAAGTATTCAGCCCTCATGAACTTTTCAGCCTTTTGCCACATTTCAGGATTTAAACATAAAGATATAAAATTTTAATTTTTTTTGTGAAGAATCAACAACAAGTCGGACACAATTGTGAAGTGGAACAAAAATTTATTAGATATTTTAAACTTTTGTAAAAAATAAAAAACTGAAAAGTGGGGCGTGCGATATTATTCGGCCCCCTTACTTTCAGCGCAGCAATCTCACTCCAGAAGTTCAGTGAGGATCTCTGAATGATCCAATGTTGTACTAAATGACTGATGATGATAAATATAATCCACCTGTGTGTAATCAAGTCTCTGTATAAATGTACCTACTCTGTGATAGTCTCAGGGTTCTGTTTAAAGCGCAGAGAGCATCATGAAGACCAAGGAACACACCAGGCAGGTCCGTTATACTGTTGTGGAGAAGTTTAAAGCCGGATTTCTATACAAAAAGATTTCCCAAACTTTAAACATCCCAAGGAGCACTGTGCAAGCGATCACATTGAAATGGAAGGAGTATCAGACCACTGCAAATCTACCAAGACCCGGGCATCCCTCTAAACTTTCATCTCAAACAAGGAGAAGACTGATCAGAGATGCAGCCAAGAGGCCAATGATCACTCTGGATGAACTGCAGAGATCTACAGCTGAGGTGGGAGAGTCTGTCCATAGGACAACAATCAGTCGTACACTGCACAAATCTGACCTTTATGGAAGAGTGGCAAGAAGAAAGCCATTTCTCAAAGATATCCATAAAAAGTCTCGTTTAAAGTTTGCCACAAGCCATCTGGGAGACACCAAACATGTGGAAGAAGGTGCTCTGCTCAGATGAAACCAAAATCAAACTTTTTGGCCACAATGCAAAACGATATGTTTGGCGTAAAAGCAACACAGCTCATCACCCTGAACACACCATTCCCACTGTCAAACATGGGGGTGGCAGCATCATGGTTTGGGCTTTTCATCAGCAGTGACAGGGAAGATGGTTAAAATTGATGGGAAGATGGATGGAGTCAAATACAGGACCATTCTGGAAGAAAACCTGTTGGAGTCGGCAAAAGACCTGAGACTGTTACGGAGATTTATCTTCCAACAAGACAATGATCCCAAACATAAAGCAAAATCTACAATGGAATGGTTCACAAATAAACGTATCCAGATGTTAGAATGGCCAAGTCACAGTGGGGCTACAAAGTATTAACTTAAGCGGGCCGAATAATATTGCACGTCCCACTTTTCAGATTTTTATTTTTTACAAGAGTTTAAAAAATCCAATAAATTTCGTTCCACTTCACAATTGTGTCCTACTTGTTACTTGTTACTTTGAAGCCTGAAATGTGGCAAAAGGTTGAAAAGTTCAAGGGGGCCGAATACTTTTGCAAGGCACTGTATATGTACAATAGTCCTATACTTGTTTTACTATTATTATTATTATTATTTATTTTTGAGCACCCTTGGTTCCAGAGCGCTGTACATTCAGGTTTCATACATAACATAGGTCAAACAAGTACAAAGGTGACAAATTAGTAACTAACAACTGGTACAGAAGGAGAGAGGTCCCTGCCCGTGAGGGCTTACACTCTAAAAGGAAGGTGGGAAGAGACAGGAGGTGAGGGGCAGACATGTTTGTGGGCCGGTGTACTGGTGGTGGGGGTAGTGTTGTGTGAAGGCAATCCTGAAGAGATGGGTTTTCAGGTTGCTTTTGAGGCTGGCGAGATTGGGGGAGAGTCTGAGGTGTTGGGGTAGTGAGTTCCAGAGTATGGGGGAAGCACGGGAGAAGTCTTGGAGACGGTTATGTGAGGAGTTGACACGGGGAGAGCAGAGGAGAAGGTCCTGTGAGGAGCAGAGATTGCGTGAGGGGAGATATCTGGAGATTAAGGCAGATATGTATGGAGGGGAGAGGTTATGGAGAGCCTTGTAGGTCAAGGTTACTAACTTGAACTGATTTCGCTGGGCAATAGGAAGCCAGTGAAGGGATTGGCAGAGGGCAGCGGCAGAGGAGTATCGAGGAGAGAGGTGAATCAGACGGGCAGCAGAGTTAAGGATGGATTGGAGGGGAGCGAGGGTGCTAGCTGGGAGGCCACATAGAATGATGTCGCAATAGTCTAGGCATGAGATGACGAGGGCATGGACCAGCATTTTTTGTGCTTGCGTAGTTAAGGACTGAGCTGATACGGGTGATATTTTTCTGGTGGAGGCGGCAGGAAGATGGGAGGGTTTTGATGTGCGGTTTGTAGGACTGTTTGGAGTCTAGGGTTATCCCAAGGCAGCGGACTTGTGGAGCTGGTATGAGAGTGTAGCCATTGACTGTGATAGAGAGATCCGGTGGAGGGATGGAGGGGGACGGTGGGAAGATGATGAATTCAGTTTTCTCCACGTTTAGCTTCAGGAGACGTGAGGAGAAGGAGGAGGATATAGACGAAAGACAGTCTGGGATCCGGGAGAGAAGAGAGTTAATATCTGGGCCGGAGATGTAGAGTTGGGTATCATCAGCATACAGATGGTATTGAAAGCCATGCGATGCTATTAGTTGACCCAGACCAAGAGTGTAGATAGAAAAGAGTAATAATATATTATTGACAAATACGATCAATACAGGAATAGGTGTAAGGTCCAAATTATACATCATTCATGCAATTTTCACAGTCTATCATAGGAAGCTTATATGTAACAAGAAAAATGTAACACTGCTTTAACCCCTTAACGACCTTGGGCGTATGAGTACGTCCCAGGGCCGCTAAGGGGCTTTGCAGGGGGATCGCGCCGCGACCCCCCCGCACAGCCGCCGGATGTTAGCGGCAATCGCCGCTAACACCCGGCATGTAACAGCGCCGGCGGGTGGCTCCGCCCGCTGGCGCTAATTTAACCCATCAGACACTGCGGCAAAGATGGCCGCGGCGTCTGAATGGACGCCGATCGGTGCCGAGCACCGATCGGTATGGTCATCGGCACCGGCGCAGATATGCTGCGCCGATCCGATGACCGTGCATGGTGGTGGGGAGCATTGTGAAGGCTCCCGTCACTTACCCCGGCCGGTTTGCCCCACTTCCGTCCGCAGACAGGAAGTGGGGAAACCGCCATCTTTGTACCCCCTAATGCATTGCCTATGCAATGCATTAGGTTGTATTGACAATCGCGCCACCTAGTGGCCAAGTACCATAGGTGGCCTCAACGTTACAGTAAAAAAAATAAATACATAAAGTTTTAAAGTACAAAAAAAAGTATTAAAAGTTCAAATCACCCCCTTTTCCCCATTTTACAAATAAAATCATTAAAATAATAAAAAAGTTACACATATTTGGTATCGCCGCGTCCGAACAAGTCAGATCTATAAAAATATAACATCATTTATCCCATACGCTGAACACCGTAGAAGAAAAAAAATCCACATGCCAAAATTGCATTTTTTGGTCATTTTACGTCACTCAAAAAAATGGAATAAAATGATCAAAAAGTCGCATTGCATTCAAACTGCTAGCGTATAAAAAGTACACTTCAGCCCGCAAAAAATGCTGCCTCACGTGACGTCCGTAGGTGTTAGTACAAAAAAGTTATTGGCCGCACAAAATGGCGCCGTGGCGCAAATTTCAAAAATAGAAAATGTTTGGAATTTTTTTACGGTACCAAAACATAACGGAAACCCTATATGTTTGGTATTGCCGGATGCATAACAACCTGTAGAATACAGATAACACATTATATTTTCCGAAGATTGAACGCCGTAAAAGCAAAACCCTCGCAAACATGGCGAAAATACATTTTTTTTCACAATTTTGCCCCACTTGGAATTTTTTTGCGGTTTCCCAGTATATTCTATAGTATAGTGAATAACACCATTAGAAAGTACATCTTGTCTCGCAAAATAAAAGCCCTCATGTGTCTATGTAGGTGGAAAAATAAAAAAGTTATGGCTTTCAGAAGGCGAGGAGGGAAAAACAAACGTGTCACCAAAAAAAACCCGCTGGTCCTTAAGGGGTTAAAGAGAATGCACGATGCACTGGTCGGCACACAATGTTTTATAGTTAGCAGATGATCCTAATCCATAATACAAACTATATTACGAATGTAAACTCATGGGTAGTAAAGGAGCTGGTTTATAGTAACATGCTGTAATATTGCCTCACAAGCTTTCTTTATTTGGCATACTCATGCTTACCAGTAACTGAAGAGGAGTGGATTGATTTGCACATTTAAACCTTTTATTGAATACAACACAAGAATTAATTGCTTAATTGTCAAAATTGTTAACGCCATCATTTCTAGTCTACGACTAGCTTAAATCTAAAACCAAATGGTAAGATGTAAAAGGGAAAGCATCACAGAAAAAGGTCTGCTGGTTAATTCAGGTTTTTATGCTGATTTTGTTTTTAATCATTATTATTTCTATTTTAGCACACTGCTGTTTCTATTGACAAGTAATATTGCATTTTTTGCTGGCCACTAAGTTTAATAAAAAGCTGGCACCTTTGTTTCTGTAGAGATCACTTCTCAGCAGTCTCCTCATAATCACCACAGACAGAATTACAATCAAAGGCGACAGCTATATAGAGATAATACAGAATCCACCATTTACAATAGGTCATGGTCACAGCTCACCTCTTCTTCCTCCTGGCACAGAGCATCCTCACAACACTCTCTCATAAAAGTCAAACCCCTACTTATAGGTTCCTATGTCCACATGTCTGATATAAAGCAAATATCTAAATGCTGTTTAAGAAGTAGAGCAGTAGTTGGGTCAAGATGGCTGCCCCATAATCATGCACAGAAAATAAATCTACAATCAGAAAATAAAAACATCAGATGAAAAAAATGCTTCAGTCTATGGTTTTAATGACTAAAATAAAATCTAAGCGATAAATTCCCTTGGAAGTTATTACCCATCCAAGTAATTATTCATTCTGAGATAACCAACACACATTTGGCTCAAAGCATGTGGGTATAGTCGGAATTGAAGCTTTCTGCTGTGACAGGTCCCCTACAATAACCTCTTGTTCTAAGATCAGGGTTTGCAGCAAAGTTGTATGTAAAGGGTTTGCTGAACTGACAATTGATTGACATAGGACAGAATTATTAAAGGAGTAATCTCTCACCATTTACATGTTTAAAAAAACGTCTCAGACTGGTGGAAAGGGATAAAAAAAATAGTTTACCTATCAGCTTACCTATTAGAAAACTCCTGTTCCGACACCTCCCGGACCCTTGCCAATCTCAACTTCCAGATCCCTCTTGACGTAGGACAAGTGACCAAGGCAGCTGATCATTATAATGAGGCGGGTGAGACTTTATTTTAATATTTTCACCAGTCTGAGACATTTTTTTCTTTAAATTTAAATGGTCAAAAAACCCACACAATAGCAGGAATGTACACCTACTAAACAATAGATATGTTTTTTTATTAACCCGTTAACGAGCACCATTAAAACTTAAGCTACAGATCAGTCAGCAGACAGGAGCTTAAACTTGGTGGTCAAATGAAGGCATTGGTGACAGGATGCAGAACATACAGTGAGTTGCAAAAGGATTCCTACCTCTTAAGCTGTTCCTCATTTTTAAACATTACAGGCACAAACTTAAATGTATTTTTATTGATATTTTATGTAATAGAGCAACACAAAGTAGCAAGTGTTTGTGAAGTGTGAGGTGTATTTGTGAAGAAAATAATACTTGCTTTTCCAAATAAAAGAACTGAAAAGTGTGGCATGCATGTGTATTCAGCCGCCCTGTGTCTATGCTTTAGCTGCAATGACAACTGCAAGTCTGTTGGGGTACATCTCTACCAGCTTTGCACATCTAGAGGCTGGACTTTTTGCCCATTCTTCTTCGCAGATTAGCTCGAGTTCAGTCAGATTGGTTGGCAAATGTTTGTGAACAGCAATTTTCAAGTCCTGCCATAGATTCTCAATGGATCTCGACTGTGACTGGGACATTTTAACACATTAATATACTTTGATGTAAATCATTCCATTGTAGCTTTGGCTGGATGTTTAGGGTCACTGTCCTGCTGGAAGGTGATCCTAGGCCCTAGTCTCAAGTCTTTTGCAGCTTCTAACAGGTTTTCTCCAGGATTACCCTGTATTTAGCTCCATCTTTCCATTAACTCTGACCAGCTTCCCAGTCCCTGCTGAAGTCTTTGCCAGCAACATACTTCACAGTTGGGGTGTTGTGTTCAGGGTGATGTGCAGTGTTGGCTTTCCTCCAGCATTTGGCATTTAGGCTAAAAAGTTCCATTTTGGTGTCATCCGACTAGAGCACCTTCTTCCACATGCTTGCGGTGTCCCCTACATAGCTTTTTGCAATTGGTAAATGGGATTTCTTGTGGATTTCTTTAAAAAAGGGTTTTGTTCTTGCTGCTGTTCAATAAAGGCCAGATTTGTGGAGTACATGACTAATAATTGTCCTGTGGACACATTCTCCAACCTGAAATGTGGATCTTTGCAGCTCCCCCAGAGTGACCCTGGGCTTCTTGATTGGGCTGTCAGCTTAGATTGACGGCCCTATCTTGGCAGGTTAGTGGTTATGTCATACGCCCTCCATTTACAAATGTTGGATTAAACGGTGCTCCCTGAGATGTTCAGAATTTGGGCTATTTTTTTTTAACCTAACCATGTAAGACACTTTTTCACAACTTTATGTCTCAGTGGTATTCCTTGGTTTTCATGATGCTGTTTGTTCACTTATGATCTCTAACAAACCTCTGAGGCCTTCACAAAACAGCTGTAGTTATACTGAGAATAAATTACATACAGATGTTCTCTGTTTACTAACTAGGCGACTTCTAAAGGCAATTGTTTTTTTCCTCGGTGTATTAGAGTACAGGGGGATGAATAATTATGCATGCCACACTTTTAATTTTTTGATTTGCAAAAATTTGGAAAATCATTTTCTTTACACTTCACAAATAATTTGTGTTGCTCTATCACATAAAATATCAATAATATGCATTTAAGTTTGTGGCTGTAACATTTAGAAATGAGTACTTTTGAAACCCTGTGTAGTTTACTTGAGTGAATTGACTTCACAACCATCACTAATTCAAGTGCATTATAATTTCTATATGGAATTGGAAGTATTAAATGTAAAGCATTAATAAAAAAATTAAAAAATCCAAATGAAAAGAGGAAATAAGTCTATTTTGTGCTTTTGCTGCACAGTACAAATATCACAAGTAAGTAGGCCGGAATCACTCCAGTATTGACAGCCTGCTCTTTTTTATATGCACAGCATGGCATTTTCACCACAATTTGCATTGTTGTAATAGCTTATTGACTGTTTTAGGTTGAAGGGGCCGAGGTGCTACTCAGTATGAATCAGTTTACTGCATGTGCCCAAAGTTCATTCACCCCAAGCAATTTAGTCAATAACCAATTTTTATACTTCTATCTTCTTTAAGATTCCACACCAATAATCCGTCCTTTTTTTCTGTTTTAATTATTTTAGTACTAGTCTAACATTTCCCATGGAAATCAATATGGGTGCGATCTATTAGCCAAAAAATCTGCAGCACTGCAATGCACACATATTAAAAATATTGATCCTGTAGGCCACTGATGTTTTCATTGAATTTAATGTTATCAAGCAGCCATAACAGAATTTCAATGACTCATACACACTTTTGATTAAAATTATAGATTACAGATGGAAGGAAATTAGCCATTTTACTTTGTGATAACAAAGTGCATTGTTTCATTTTCTTAAATAAGGTCAGCATTCTCTGGTTATTCACCGCTACACAATGCTCGGCAAATGACAGCGAAACACCATTTCACTCTCTTCATTGACATTTGAACTTGATTTCACATCAAGTGATTTGCAGGAAGCTTATAGTCCGGACTTGCCATCGGATTCATTTAACTGGAAATCAGCCACAAACAGCACTTTAACCTGGAAAGTTAGTTATTGCGTTTGTCATAACCCCGGGAGCCAGGAGGCATTAAAAAGCATTACAACATTATACTGAAAAATATTCCCTATACCTTCTAGTACTACATTATAATACATATATGTCTGCTGCAGCATAGAGCAGACAATACTATGATATACAATAGAATCACTATTACATCAGTTTCAGTAATTTATCATATATATACTTCATCAAGGAAGTAACTATCAGTAATAGGGCCCCATGGCAAAATGAGACAGGGCACCAACACATGACAGTAAACTCAAGCAGCAGAATAGGTAGCAATATTTAAAGCTATAAGCATAGGGCTATATATCAGAGAGCCCACATGGTAGTGGTAAGGAGCAGAAAAATACATCTCCAAAATGGTACAATGTTCCTCACCTAAGTGGAGCTTCTCAAGCTTTGGGCTCTGCTACAGCTATAATTACGCCCATGCTCTTCCTGAAAAACACACATAATGTCCATAAGTTCTGTTCCTTCATAGTATAATATAGTAAGAACATAGGGTGTTTTGTGAGGAATCTAAAACTGTCCAGTCTAAACTTGGCTTAAGTCAAGCAACAAGGCTTCAAAGAAGACAATGAGATTGTGGTAAGGAGAAAAAGATATGACATTGTCTGAAACAATTATTTATGTATGTAGACTAAAGGTGGTCATACACATTAGATGAATGTCAGAAGAATCTTCCAATTTCGGTAGAACCGGCTCCCCATTTATAATGTGTATGGGGCTGCTCTGACTTGCTATCAACAACAGATGTTAAAAGGATCAGGCATGCTGGATCTTAACATGGCCAAGCCTTTGTTCTCATGAGCCATAAGCCATTATCAGAGATGTCTGGGAGTGACATCTTGCTCTGTCGCTATTGAGAACATGCGCACACTCAGTGCATCCATGCCTGCATGCGTATGATGGGGTGGAAGGTATAGCTCTTGGCTGCATGAGGGTTCTGCTGACAGTTAATCAAAGGTGTGTGGCAATGTTTAGGAACTTTTCACATTAACATCATAATTTCTGTTTTTAACAGAACCATGAAAGCTATAACACGTCCGTTTTAAATGCATACCAACTAATAATGATGGATCTGACTGACTTGTAATAGAACCTGACATGTTTCTCGAAGGTTTCCATTTTTTAAGTCCAGAATAGTACTGCAACTATATGAACACATATTGTACTGAAAATAGTTTTCTCACTGCCAACACCATTTGATCTCCTCACTTTATCTTGATCTTGTGTGCACAAACACATCAATTCAAATTGTGCAAATTCCAGCAAACGTAAGATAAAAATCACTACTTTTATTTCCAAATATTTTAAAACAAAACCCACGTAAATACCAACTCGTTTTAAAACACTTAGGCATTTCTTATGCTGGTGTCTAAACTGCATGGCTTTGTGTTTAAAAAAAAATTGGACAGAAAAGAAGTACGGTAATTTTGGGGGGATTTTCCACAATTTGATCAGCAACTATACTACTCTTGCAGTCAAATACACAGGGGTCTGGTACCCAGCACTACTATAGTCTCTAGAACTATCCATATTATGTTCAATAAAATCCAAATTTTTGAAGCAGACAAAGATACAAAAGCAAAATATAATACCTTTATATAAGTTAATTTACTCTGAGGGCTCCTTTTTTAAATTAACCTGGAGATCAGTTGTCATTGGGAAAGATCGGGACAGACATCCATTTTTCTATGCAGGCCACTACATGAGAAACTAAGTATTACACAGCAACTATTAAAATGGATGGTCATCCATGTATCACATGATAGGGCCGGGTCTACCTTGGCGGAAGTGTCTCCTCTCTGGTTCTCCATGATGTCCATATGGGTTGTGAGTTCAGACAAGGCTTACTTTTGTTTGAAGCTCTCTATTCACGTTGGATCCAGTTTTAATTTAGGCTCAGTGGTCATTCAAGTGCCTCACACACAAAGTGACATTACATCTACAAAGTCTCTAGATCTGCGCACATAAATGACTCTGTTTCCAAGTAAGTTTATTTTATGGCACGAATGGGCCAGAAAATGTGGAAACAGTACATTACATGTAAGAGGAGACGAGATATAAGTGCCTGTAATCCTCTCAAGTAAGCTTGTTAAATTGTGTCACAACATGTGTTAGTTGTACATTCTTACCTTTGCACTTTATATATTTTAGAGCAACATAATTAACCAGTAGTGGGTAGTGTTTACGTTAGTTCTCAAAAGGTTAAGAAGCTGATTATCGTTAAAATCAGCTTTGCCGGAGGCTTCACTGGCTGTGTGTAATCAAATTAGACAAGCAGGGCAGTGTGTCACCCTACACTAACCAGTGGCACTTTCTTATGTTATGACCTTTTCCATTAGATGAGACAGCTACTTAAACTTATTCACTGTGGTTTGAGAAAGATTATCTCCCAGTGACAAAAACAATGGACAAAATAATTAAGCTACGACATGTTATAAAAGAATGTCAAACAACAGATCACGTACCTGCCAGTTGGCTGACCTTTTATCTAATGACAAGGTACATGCCTGTATCAGGAATGATAAAAACTTGCCTTCTCTTAACTCCCTTTAAGGTCCCTAAAATGTGTGCTGAATGCTTAGCTCCCGGATTTATTTGATGTAATGCTGAAACCAAATATGTATAAGTACTGGTCATGAAAAATGGAGCATGGGCAGCTTTGAAAATTCTAACATTTTAAACTGTACATTTATTGAAGGTGTTTAGAGGGTAATTCTATTCTTCTGACTTCTGGCTTAAGAGATGGGAAAGAGCCAGCCACAGATAACAAAAAGGGGGACACGCCTAACTCCATCCATGTTTATCTGAGTTCTATATACAGTCTAGTACATTCGCTTGGCTGTATTCAGAACTCATATCTAGAAGAATGGCTAAAGCCATGCAAGTGTGGCTACCTCTTCGTTATCTGCAGGTACAGTAGATATAATTCCAGTGACACCAAAGATGTAAGCTTTTCGTTATTTTTTGGTACATGATATACAAACATTCTCTATTTCTCAAATTTGCACAGAAGGGTGTACGAAGATGGTGGTTCTATTACTTCCTGCTCCAAGCTAGAAGTTATAGGAACCTAAACATGGCGCTATGGAAGTCTTTATTACGCTTTCAGCTGTCATGTTTAAGCCGTGTGAACATAGCCTAATTGTTAACCCCCCAAATTCTGTCACACATTCATCACTTCCTGCACTTTAGCACCCACAGGCCCTTATCTGTATATAGATGTATAGTTAGGATGGCAGGTTCAACCACTTTTTTATGTATACTACCCCATATTTATGTAACATGGCTGGACCATTGTAAACTAAGCACTTGTCACCCTTTGTTTCACCCATACACCCTAAACGATTGTAAGCTCTTGTGAGCAGGGCCCTCGCACCTTGTGTCTAATTTGTAAGTAGCTTTTTATAATGTAATGTCTGGTTTGTCTGTGCTTATACGCTCTATATTGTAAAATGCTGTGGAATATGTTGGCGCTATATAAATAAAGATTATTATTATTATTGGCACCCCGCAATCTCACCACGGGGGTGCCGATTGGTGTGAGAAACACTGCAGGAACACCGTTTTGCATTCAATAAGAAACTGCTGTTACAACTGCCGCAGCATCTAAAGGGTTAAAAGGCAGGGAACGGAGCTGGCTCCATTTACTCCATTTATAACAAACTTGTACTTTATGTGTAGGTAAGGGATTAATTATAACATATGCTTGCAATACTAAATGTCAAGGACAAGAAACTTTGCCTAAGGCTGGTAAAAAGTTAATGCAGAAGAGTCAACTCTATAGATTGATGAATTGGGAAACTTTAGAATTCAAATTCAGATGCAGCTTTGATGGGTTTCCAATAAGTTTACATGACTTTCTCAGGGACATTTAATTTCCTTGTTGTCTGTTTTGCTAGAGAACAATTATTACAACAGAGATTCTAAACCTTGTACAAGCTATAATAAAAGTTGTACAGACTAACAATTTTATTTGAATAAAACAAGAAAAAGTAATAGAACAATGCAAGAACCTTTAAAAAGGCAAAATAAGTAACAAACAATGGACATTTCACATAAAAAGACTTTGTCTTACAAAACACTTTACGAATAGAAGCACACTATGGGATTTCTTACAGTATCGAATTGGAACTTAATAAGCTAAAACTGTATATATATTTAAAGGGGCACAAGGTTCTTAACACCTTCAACAGGTCATATACTAGTGATTTCACACAGCTGTTTCCTGAAGGACTTGTCCTCACAGTTGGCCTGAGAAGGTAGTTGTCCTGGATGACAACGCAATACCTTAAATAAACAAATAACCAATCAAGCTCTGCTTTGATCTTGGGTCTGGTTTGTGCTTCTATTGATGGGTTGCAGATCTGTCGTTTGGCACAAATAACTTTCTAAGTACTGCTAATGACTGCACTTAACAATGACAGAAAACATCCAACATGCAGATAAACTTTTTTCACAACTATCTGCCTTCAGTGAATATCTAATATCATTGTTGAGTGAGAAAATTATGCATTTAATTGTCAGCAAAAGTTATAACAATCTGGTATATTAATAGCTTTGTAGATGTTTTTCATGGAAGAAACTTGAACATTTAGCACTAACCTACATAAAACATTAACATAGACGTGTTGCACATGGCTGTAATACAACCACAGAACCTGGGCCCAATGTGGTTCTACAGAACCAAACCATAGAACCCTTTACATTTTGGATTTGTGGGTTGTCAGTGACTAGCTTCATGTAACAACCATTCTACAAACTGTACATATGAAGGTATTTAAAGGGGTTGTCTCACAACATTGATTTATCTCACCTCAGTCCTGTTTTCTTGGTTTCATTTTGAATTCAGGGGCGTGTTTACTGACTTCTACTAGGCTGCAGCTATAGCAACCAGTGCTGGCAGCCTATCAGGAGAGATCAAACTGGTCTGTAGCTATAGCGACCTGAGGAGCTTATGCAGCCCATACAAGAGGGGATAACTCAGAATAGGTAGGACACTGTTAATGGACACATACTGCAAAGTGACTTGTTTTTGGAAGATCTTTAACATAAAAAGCAATCCTTGTAGTGAGACAACCCCTTTAAAGCCATAGTAGGTTATCAGTTATAAGTGATTATCACTTAAGACATTACCAAAGAGTCGCCCTGGAATAGACAGGAGACCAAATTCATTTTTGCAAATCCATTTTTTATGCTGAAGGAAAATGGCACCCTTCGGACTACAACTAGGACTTTTATAATTATGATGCAGAAACAACATTATGTTTCCTTGTGGAACTTTCACAAAGGCAAAAAACTTTTCACCTCTTTATCTCCATAACAATGGATTGAAAGTAAATTACGTTCAAGACCACAACTGTAAGAAAGGCATCAATGGTGCTCAGAGTGGAAGTAGGGTTTGGAGCGGATTCTTTTACAGTAAATATTAATCATAAAAAACCTGCATTGTTGGTTATAAATGACTCACTTTCTCCTCCTCATTTGTAAATGATCTGAGGTTTATCAATCAATTTTTTACACTGCCTGAATCGTAATGGAATGAATGATGGGGGCAGTGCTACAAGAATGGCCATAAATGTAACAACCAAGGTCTGGTGTCATGAAATAAATGAATGCATGCCAGGTTCAAGGCTCTTAACAGCACATTATGGCCCTTCACTTGATGTATATTTATATGTCCACAGGGCTCCATTCAATAACTGGTGGAAAAAGAGAGTCCTTTTGGTCTCCAATGAACTGCAATACCTAGGTATGCCTTCTTTATAGGATTCTAAAATAATGTAGTAGACTACAATATTTAATACAACGACAAAGTAAAAATATATACTGCAAGGTTTTTGCTTCTAGTTTTTTTTTTTAAATTTAAATGGAAGACTACTGGCAAGTGGCAACATACAGTGGGGAAAATAAGTATTTGATACACTGACAATTTTGCACGTTTTCCTACCTACAAAGAATAGAGAGGTCTGTCATTTTTTATCACAGGTACACTTCAAAAAAAAAATCCAGAAAATCACATTATATGATTTTAAAATAATTAATTTGCATTTTATTGCATATAATAAGTATTTCATACAATAGAAAAATTGTCAGTCCTCCATACAGACCTTCTCCAGATCTTTTAGGTTTCAGTGCTGTCGCTGGGCTACATTGAGTTTCAGCGCCCTCCAAAGATTTTCAATTGGGTTCAGGTCTGGAGACTGGCTATGCCACTTCAGGACCTTGAAATGCTTGTTACAAATTTACTCCTTAGTTGCCCTGGCTATGTTTTGGTTATTGTCCTGCTGGATGACCCAGCCATAACTCATCTTCAATGCTCTTACTGAGGGAAGGAGGTTGTTGGCCAAAATATCAGGATGCATGGCCCCATCCATCCTTCCTTCAATATGGTGCATTCGACTTGTCCACTTTGCAGAAAAGCACCCCAAAGTATGATGCTTCCAACCCTCTGATTCACGGTTTAGATGGTGTTATTGCAGTTGTACTCATCCTGCTTCCTTCAAACATGGCGAGTTTTCTATTTTGGTATCATCTGACCACATTACTTTATCCCATGCCTCTGCTGGATAATCCAGATAGTCATTGAAATGTCAAACTGGCCTGGACATGTGCTGGTGTGAGCAGGGGGACCTTGTGTGCCCTGCAGGATTTTAATCCATGATGGCGTAGTGTGTTACTAAGGATAATATTTGAGACTGTGGTCCCAGCTCTTTTTAGGTAATTGACAAGGTCTTCCCTTGTAGTTCTGAGCTGATTCTTGACCTTTCTCAGAATCATTCTTACCCCACCCGGCGAGATTTTGCATGGAGCCCCAAACTAAGGAAGATTGACAGTCATCTTGTGTTTCTTTCATTTTCTAATAATTGCACCAACAGTTGTTGCTTTCTCACCCAGCTGCTTGCCTATTGTCCTGTAGCCTATCCCAGCCTTGTTCAGTTCTACAATTCTGTCCCTAGTGCCCATAGGCTCTTTGGTCTTGGCCATGGTGGAGAGGTTGGAGTGTGATCGATTGTGTGGACATGTTTCTTTTATACAGGTAACAAGTTCACACAGGTGTAATTATTTCAGGTAATGTGTGCAGAGCAGGAGGGCTTCTTAAAGAAAAACTAACAGGTCTGTGAGAGCCAGAATTCTTGCTGGTTGCTACGTGATCAGATACTTACAGTAGTTCATGCAATAAAATGGAAATTAATTATTTAGAAATCATACAATGTGATTTTATGGGTTTTTTTTAGATTCTGTCGCTCACAGTTGAAGTCTACCTACAATAAAAATTACAGACCTCTCCATTCTTTGTAGGTGGGAAAACTTGCAAAATCGCCAGTATATCAAATACTCATTTTCCCCACTGTATATTACTATATGTCTGTACAGTGGAATATGTCAAAGCTTTAGGCCAGATTTGAAGAGCCTCAATGTGAACAGCGCCTAACTAACTTTTATAACTCATTCCATTATTACGCATGCTAGCTTTATCCAGTATGTAGTATCCCTAAGAACTATGTATGGTTATGTGATAAGGCATCCATGTGACTTTACATCAATAGTATGGCAAAGTGACTTGACATCTACGGCTGCTACAAGAAGTACACAGTCACTTGCCTCCACAGAGACAGAGAATCGGAGGCCAAAGGAGCACCCCTGAGCAAAGACGACCAGCTTCAGGAGACATATGGAGGTTTATGAAGATAAGACGATTGCAGACTACATCAAAAGCCATTACCCACCAGATTGGGCCCATTTGAAATAAACAGAAAGCCCCTTTAACACTAAAGTCAATATATATGCAGCACCCAGAGCAATATGAACATACATGACATTTATATGTATTAAATAAACCTATCCTATGATTTTTCTGACAGCGAAAGGTTTCAATCATAAGTAGAAATGTGAAGGAAACCAATAGCTCAAGGTAAGGATATCCCTTAATCCAGTAATACTTTGCAGCTGACATGTTTTGTCTGGTACATCTGTGAGGATGTAACTACTTGTGAATATAACGGACATAAGGAGAGTAAATGCAAAGCCTGGAAATAGAAGTCATCTAGTCCCCATGAAGAATGCACTTTTAGGGAAGTATTTCTTCCAAGACAAATCTAGTACTGGAGAGTGATTTGTCACGTTCCAGCGTTTTGACACAACAGTTTGCTTTTAGCTGTTCTGCTGTATAAGTCGACTCATATTTAAAGTGACAGTTTTATGGGATGTCTAGGAGTGTGGCGCTCTCCTTCAGCGTCGTTTAAACCCTGAATATTACGGAAACGCACCACAGGTGTCCCATTTGCTCTAGGAATTTATAACGAGTCTTATATATTTTCCTTAAACTTTGAAGTACTACAAGCAGTGCAAGGTCTTACAAAGCTCCTAGCTAAGCCTTGTTGTTACATCATGGTGAATATTTAAGTAGGTGTTGAAAAAAGAAATGTAATCTTATTTCGGTAGAAATCGTAAAACCAGACTGACTTTGACTGAAAATAAAATTGTGGAATATACATGAAATTTTGCAATCAAGACGATTTCTATTTCCTCTTCTATACCATGGCCACAGTTTTAATGCAGTGCTAAGAACTGTAACCAGCTTGGTAAAGGCCATATGCTTACAGTTGGGATTACCAGATACTTAAAACCGAAAACATATAATACTGAATGCACTTTATCTAATCACACAGCAACTATAAAGCTTAATCTATGTAAATTTTTAAAAGGCACTTCTGTTTTAGCATATGAAGGGCAACACCATGTAAAAGCAACTATTCAAGCCAGTATTTTACCCAATGAGTTTATTACATATAGCGAGAGATATAAGTGGGTGGCGGCAGCCTACTGTCTATGTTGGAACGTGATACAATCTGCCACTCAAAGTGAAAATTGAAGGACAAAACATTCCACAAATGCTAAAATATTGTGATATGCTTATTAAAACTTCACATCATTGGAAGGAGGGTGACCTTCCTAGTTTTGATGGTATCACCACAAGGTTGACATCACAAAGCTATGAAATGTACCCCATTTGAATCAAAGACTGGCTGTAGTGGTTACATGTCCATAGACCAAACACATTGACAACACATTGAGAGACTATGGTATCAGTGGCGCAGGAATAACACTTACATTTTGGCGCCTAAGGCATCTATTATAAAGAGTATTGCCTCTTATAATCTATATGGCAACATGCCACGAGTGACACCGTTATCAGCCTAGTTATCATTCTTCCTTATCTCTTAGTGGACAATTATACATGGTCATTTCCACAACTGAATCTAAATGGTATAATCACCCGCACATGAATCCATTTTTTTTAAATTGCCGCGGCAGTCTCTCATTACTCATACCGAGCTACTGCCGGATTCTCTCTTGTCCTGTCTGCCGATAGATAATCTATATCATATTCACCATTTGAAATATAGCGATAAATTTGAAAAAGGTCTTTCGACCGAACACGTTTCTTAAAAGTCGCTTACTACTATTTTTTTGCATGGATAAATTTCATAAAAATCATATAGTTTCAAAAATGTTATTCATGTGCAGGTGATTATGCCATTTAGATCAAGCACAGATTGAAATATCCTATATGCCCAGCACTGACAGGACTGTATTTTAAAATGGTGTGCCGAGCAACTTCAGCTAATTTCCACAACTGAGGCATGAACCAAGTTTTTTTCTGGCTAAAATATTATCCCGTCTCAATCCCCCGAAGAACCAAAAAATTTTGGGGGAAATGCATTGGGATAAAAAAAATCTTTTTGGGGATGTATGGGGACCTTTAAAGCATATTGTTTGTTTTTCTCATCTCTAGTTCTTTTTTGGGCTAAAGAATATCTGAGGTGGTTGTGATTATCTATAATATCCTTTTTGGTCACACATGTTTATTGCTTAAATATTTTGGACCTTACTGGAATTATAGAATTGCTTTGGTACATGTTTTTTTGCTATTTGATATCTGTTTACAATCAGTGATAAGTGGTGAAACCTCTTTAATTGAAAAGACAAATTTTCATGAGGACAAGGAAAACAACCAAGCCACTTCCCCAGTGGGCAGCAGGGTGGCTCAGTGGTTAGGACTATTAGTATGCTGCACTGGGTTCCTGGGGTTGAATCAAACCAAGTGCAAAGTCTGCTTGGTGTTTGCAAAGGTTTTTGCTCACACTCCAAAAACATACCTTGTTTCCCCGAAAATAAGACAGTGTCTTATATTAATTTTTCTCCCAAAGACGAGCTAAGACTTATTTTTAGGGGATGTCTTATTCCTCCATGAACAAGAATTCACATTTATTGTTGAACAAAAAACATCAGCATAAGCAGCCAAACTCTGAATTGCATAAAAAAATGCACTACGTCTTATTTTTGGGGGATGCCTTATTTTTGGGGAAACAGGGTATTAATAGGAGAACTAGCTTCCTGTGATGAGAGGATGAGAGAGAGAGAGAGAGAGGCTGAGAGAGAGAGAGAGAGGAGGAGAGAGAGAGAGAGAGAGAGGAGGAGAGAGAGAGAGAGAGAGGATGAGAGAGAGAGAGGATGAGGAGAGAGGATGATAGAGAGAGAGGATGAGAGAGAGAGAGAGGATGAGAGAGAGAGAGAGGATGAGAGAGAGAGATAAAGGGAGAGAGATATAAAGAGAGAGAGAGGGAGAGAGAGAGAGAGGAGAGAGAGAGGAGAGAGAGAGAGGATGAGAGAGAGAGGGAGAGAGAGGGAGGGAGAGAGAGAGATAGAGAGAGAGAGGGAGAGATAGAGAGGGAGAGAGAGAGGGAGGAGGGAGAGAGAGGGGAGGGAGAGAGAGGGAGAAGAGAAGAGAGAGGGATGAGAGAGAGAGGAGAGAGGATGAGAGAGAGGAGGATGAGAGGATGAGAGGAGAGAGAGAGGATGAGAGAGAGAGAGAGGATTGAGAGAGAGAGAGAGAGAGGATGAGGAGAGAGAGAGGTGAGAGAGAGAGAGGAGGAGAACAGAGTGACAAATGTGACATATTGTCACTTATAGGACTAGGAGCCCCTCACGCATAGACATACATGCACAAATGAGACAGTAAAGGAGACATTTGGATTGAACAGAATTAGCGATCTGTATTCATTAATACATACTATTACATTATTTCAGTATAATACGCCTTCTATTCATCTCTTCTCCATCCACTACATGAAAACCATCTTTCAAACTGTATACTGACAATTATCTCAATGCTTAAAAAGCCAGCAATAATAGCGTGGAATGTGAATTTCACCATGTATTTATGAAGTCAAATGCTCAATTTAATGAGAGTCATCTAAAATGAACAGACACCTTGCTTGTGATACAGTGTTTAGCTCAGCTAACAATGGAGCGGTTCTCGATTTTTAGCTGCAATGATTCAATCTCTCTGAATTCTGATGGGGATGAAAACCTTGAGAATGAGGTGGGAGTGTCGCGGGCAATAGGTCAATAAAGAGCTAGGCCATTTCTGCCTTCTAGAGCCAGCCATGTGGAACTAAGTGTGGCCAAACAACCAGCGTGTTGGATCCTGGCCAAGAGGCTCAGAACCAAGGAGTGTTGCCAAACTAACCCCCTATTTTAAGAAAAATAAAAAGGCTGACTTTAAGCCTTTGCAAATGCTTCTCACTTAACATTTAAAAGCCGAACAATGCTAGAGAGTGTAAATTCTCTTCAACATCTGATAAATTCTTTAACTTGTAATTTTGGCTCTTTGCAGCTAGCAGCTGTAAATGGATTAATGGCACTTAACTGTAGAGTACATGTCACAGATCAGGTCTGAACATATAAACTGTTATGTAAGGAAAACATTCAGGAGATTTAGACTTGTTCCCAACTTTATATTAACGTGTCATTTCAGCGAGGCGTTTTAGGCTGTGATTAATATACCGTTTCAACAGATCTTAGACTTAAAACTGCAATCGAGAAATAACAATTGAACATGCAGAGTAATAATAATATTACAGTAAATCTCGGCTAATTTTCAAGAGGGAAAATGAAGCATGAGGGGAAATAGTACAGCTGCTTTCGGAGTGCTCATAAAGTTTATCAGTGCAGGTTTATGAAAGCAAAGAAAGAAAAATTTAGTGCTTTTTAATAAGTAGCCACTGATTTGTAAACCTGGAACTGCTGCTTTAAATTATCGCAACATAGATCCTATTGATACAGATCAGGACCACAGTGAAATGAGGCCACAGGGGAGATTGTCTCAGCGCTGACTTCTACTGAGAACTTTCCCGAGAAGGATGTTACGCTGCATTCTGGTGTATAAATCCTCATTGCTTTGTTTATAGGTTACATACAGCACCCATGTACCCTAAGTTACATGTCACCCCCCCCCCCCCTCCAGTAAAATATCTCAGATCTCTTGACCATCATATTTAGTACTTACATATATTTTTTGTCTTAGATATTTTGGTGACCCTTTTGGTACTAGATAATTTTGCTGCACGTTTAATATTTTAAGAGAGATTTGTACCCGGTCAAAAGCACACAGGTACATTTAACATAGTGGAATTATAAAAAAGAAATTCTATCTGCTTTCAATGACTGAACAAAATGCCTTTTGAGAAGATTTTTGCTATAGTTACATATGCATATACAAAGAAATACCATATAGGCAGCTGCAATAGGTCCAATGAAAGGGAGTATCTCTGGTGAGTCTCCACATCACTGGCAATAGTCATCTACTGCCCTGCATAGAACCCATACTATGAGTAAAAATGAGAGAACGGAGCAGGCATAAGAGTCATCCCAGCCTTCCCTCGTCCAAGGAAGGGAACAAAGACATACTAGATGGAAGGTGGGAAGTAACTGTGTGATTATATTTTGGGTGTGGGACATAATTTCCTATACCACAACTAAGGCTAGGTCTACACTGCATCGGACAAAAATCATCTGAAAGTCGACCGTTTTTTTTCCGATGCACGACCGGGGTTTTTGTCACATTTTGGTCGGTTCTTGTTTTTCTGCTGTCGGCCCATACAACTGAATGTATGGGAAGATGACGAAAAGACTCCAAGCGCCGGCGGATTATACAACATGCTGTATAATACACCGGCGGCAGAAGACGAGCAGACAAAAACGACCTGTGTAGACTACAGGTCGTTTATTCTATTATTGTCTATGGGCTGCCTGAACAATCATATTTTAGTCGGTTTTAGAATCCTAAAACCACTGAAAATACGATCATTTTTCAATGAGACATAGCTAAAGGGTGTAAAGATTACCCATCTTCACTCCCAGTGTCAGACTGGGCTGCCAAGAGCTCCCCAGTGGAGTTGATTCCTGGGGCCCGCCCTACAGATAATGTACATGACTGCATATACTGTACATGACTATTGCTCTCTGCCTCTCTTTCTTTGGCTCCCTCCCTGATAAGCAGCTCCACACTTGAGTAACCCAGGGGCCCACCATGCCTAGAAGCCTACCATAAGTTCCCCTACTCCTCTGTGGGCCAGTCCAAGTCTTTACACACATACTGAATAGATCAGTATATGAATCTGTGCTATACGTTACAGTTGTATTCAGTAACACAAATCACAATACTTATACAATTGAAGTAAAATTTAATTATGGATGAGGCCACACAAGGTGGATGTGTTGCAGTTGTTTTTCAAGCCCGCTATGCAACATGCAGTTTCTGCTTTCAAACGGTTGCAGGTACAACTCGTTTAAAATCTGTCCTTTTTCTAGTAAATCATTTTGCCATTTAGTTTTGATGACTACTATGTTGCCATTTGGAAATATTGTCATTTAATGAGTTAAATTATTATGTTTCTGTAATAACAAAGATCTACAGAATAGTTCTTTAACGCTACCTCAACTGCAGGTGGTTCAGCTAACCCATTAGCAATGTGGTCAAGATCCGCACGGAGATTAATTAAATTACGCAGCCAACGTAGGAACACGAAAAAGAAAGCAAGAATACAGTGTCAACATTACATTGTGGTTCTGTTCTTAACAAATATAGAAACTTGACATGTTGCAGATACAAACCGCAACATCATCATGTGGCCTCACCCCTGCTGCACAATTGAAACATCACAATTCTTCCGATCACTATTGTAAAGTCAATTGATGTCAAAGCTAAATGCTAGAGCTTATCCCCATTATGTTTAGTAGTGTCTATTAGCCTATCACTTTTTTTAAGGCCATACGTTGGATTTAAAAAACTGTGAGCCACAAGATGTTGTACAAATAAAATCCCAAAATGTTAACTATAGTGCAATGAATTCTCAGGACTGGATGAAGGAATGGTCATAGATGTTTGATGTCACTTCCCTTCCCCTATACAGTTTTCAAGGCTGGGTAGAATATCTGGAGAATTCTAAATGACACAGTCTCTAAGAGGCCATTCACATGCGACAGATACCAGAACATAGTGCTCAATAGTAAAAACACATTCCTGGACTATGTTTGCTTGATTTCCTGGCAGTATCCCTGCAGGACTCCATATGCATGTTTTTCTCACTATCTGACATAAAATCAGAATAAACCTTACCCATTTTAGGTCAATTAGGATTACTACAATTTTTTATATTTGCCACACTAGAAACACACTGCTTCTGTGTGTAACATCATGGGAAAGTCTAAAGAAATCAGCCAAGCTATCAGGAAGAGAATTGTGGACTTGCACAAGTCTGGATCATTCTTGGGTGCAATTTCCAGATACCTGAAGGTGCCTCGCTCATCTGTACAAACAATTATACGCAAGTACAAACAAGATGGGAATGTCCAGCTGTAATGATCCAGGAAAGAAGATCCACTGGACCGCCGCAAGCGGTGGTACAGACCACACCAGGGAGCGGAATCAAAGTGGTCCCAGTTTTCACCAGAGCCCGCCGCAAGGCGGGATGGACTTGCCGCGGCGGAATTCCACCAGGCCACTACCCCTGATGTGGCTGGCGTGCGGAGGCGGCCGAGGTACAACGCGGTACAGAATCAGTAGATGAGGTTGAAGTCGGAGTCAGGCAAGAAGGTCGGGGCAGGCAGTGAAGGTTCAAGGTCAAAGGACAGCAGCGGACGGGACTGGTACACGGGTGCGACAAACCGGAGCAAAACAAGGCTTCCTCTCATAAGCAAAGGACATTATGGATTCAGCAGGGTGGTACAGGAAGTGAACCCCTTATATAGGGTCAGCTATCGGCAAAACCAATTGCTGGCGCGCTGGCCTTTAAATCTGAGACAGCCGGCGCCCGAGCGCCCTAAGGAGCTGGGCCGTGCACAGCGGCCGGCCAGACAGCCGCGGGGAAGCAGGAGCGCGGCGAGGTAAGTGAATGCGCCCGAGGGAGGGAGTGCGCCTGCGGCCCGACATGCGGACCGCGGGACCGCTCACCCAGGGTGCAGCAGAGGACATGGGGGGACGAGTGCGCCTGCAGCCCGGACCATGGGCTGCGGCGCACTCGTGACACCAGCCATCATACCGCTCAGGAAGGAGGTGGGTTCAGTGTCTCAGAGATGAACGTGCTTTGGTGCGACATGTGCTTATCAACCCAAGAACAAAAACAAAAGACCTTGTGAAGACGCTGGTGGAAGCTGGTATGGTTGTGTCATTAACCAGAGTGAAAGAAGTACTGTATCAACATGGGCTGAAAGGCAACTCGGTCAGAAAGAAGCCATTACTCCAAAAGAAACATATAAAAGCCACATGTTTGCAAACGCACACAGCAACAAAGACCTACATTTTTGGAGACATGTCCTGTGGTCTGGCAAAACTAAAACTGAACTGTTTGGCCATAATGAATATCGTTATGTTTGGAGGAAAGAGGGAGAAGCTTGGAAGCCCAAGAACACAATCCCAACTGTGAAACATGGGGGTGGCAGCATCATGTTGTGGGGTTGTTTTGCTGCAGGAGGGACTGGTGCACTTCAGAAAATAGATGGCATCACGAGGAAAGAGGATTATTTGGCAATACTGAAACAACATATCAAGACATCAGCCATGAAGTTAAAGCTTTGGCGACAATGGGTCTTCCAAATGGACAATGACCCGAAGCATACTGCCAAACTAGATACAAAAGGGCTTAAGGATAACCAAGTCAATGTTTTGGAGTGACCATCACAAAGCCCTGATCTCAATTCTATTGAAAATGTATGGTCAAAGGTGAAAAGGCAGGTACGAGCAAGGTGACCTACAAACACGGCTCAGTTACACCAGTTCTGTCAGGAGGAATTCCTACCAACTATTGTGAGAAGCTTGTGGAAGGATATCCAAAACATTTGACCAAAGTCATACAGTTTAAGGGTAATGACACCAAATACTAATGAAATGTATGTAAGCTTTTGGCTTTGCAGAAAGGAATAAAAATGCTCTAAAAAATTCTCTCTCCCATTATTCTGGCATTGGACAAATATAAATAATTGTGGAGATCCTAATTGACCTAAAACAGGTAAGGTTTATTCTGATTTCATGTCAGATAGTGAGAAAAACAATCATATGTGTCTTTTTATATAGTGTCTGTAAACTTCTGGTTTCAGCTGTGTCTATATATATATATATATATATATATATATATATATATATATGTGTGTGTGTGTGTGTGCCCCTTGTATGTCAGTATAATAGAAGTCTAGCGGCTTCTGTGGACGCCAAAACTGACGTTTTACTTCATGCATAAATGGCCTGACTTAAACCTCTCTTGCTGCCGTTGGTAGTTGAACTCTAAAAAGAAGCTGCTATTCCCAGAGTCCCATGTACATCTAAGCAGATGGGAATAAAGAACATGACATGTGACCGGTACACTCCAAGAGAGCAACACCTCAGGGTTGGAGGTCACTGAAGATTTCAACAAATCTCACCAGATATGGCAACAGATTAAGTAAGGGTAGAGATTGCCCTCCAACCCTAACCTGTTAAGACCTTTGAAGTCTTATGACGACCTCTACTCTACTCTTTCATATTAGCTGTTAGTTACACTAATTACTGCCTAATAGTAAGCTGGTGCCAGACACTGTTTCTAAAGACTTCCAGGGCTGTAGAGACAGTAATACAGTCACTACTATGCCAAATTCATTGTGCGTATAACAGACATTCTTGTCCTTAAAACATCCTGACGTTTCTACTAAACAGTCATGAACTTTGATAAAAACTTAACTCTGTTTGCTAAGTACTCACCAATATTACGATGAGCAATGACTTTCTTTCACAGAGACATATACTTCCATGAGGGCCACAAATTGATTGAAACAAGTTTTTTCTATGGAGGATACAGGCAACTTTTGTTAGATCTTCAGTAATGGAGCCATAGAAACCAGAGTGCCCATGAAATAAAATGGCTGTAACACTGCACCATCACTGATACATGTAAAGGAATACTGACTCGATTACATCCACAGGTAACATATTACAGCATGAGGGCCGGTATGACCAGTCACAAGACCACCTAAGACCACAACATTTGTACAACTAATTATTATCAAGAAGGCTTACATTTTAGAAAGGTATCTCATCTAAGGAATTGGATTACAAAATCATGAATGGTCTTCCCTACAAAAATGTTAAGAAGAAGGTGGGTAAATATTTAAATGGTTGAGTGTTGATCCTGTAAGATGTAATGATTAACAGAAATGATCATAGTGACCTTGCAGCTCTGTACCCATATGTTACTTCCAATCCTTTAAGGAAGTTGATGTAGTACAGACATTAGTGACATCTCTTTAGGATATATTACCAATGTACAATCTGTAGAAGCACAAACTGTAGAATAAAGTGCGCTGATAGAGAAAATGCAGTGCCAATTTGCTGCTGATTCCGTTTAGCTTTCTATCTTTCCCTAACACGACATGCTGAGATACTGGAGGTAGAAACCTATTTATTAGCATTAAAGGGGTTTTTCCCTACGATCTCATTTCATACCTCCCGTAACCAGCTCTTCAGCTGTGTGTGCTCAGAAGGGGGCGTGTGTGATTTGTTTGAATTGTATATCATGTGACCCAGCAGGATGACATCACCAGGCCTTTCCTCTCTGTAGTCCAAGAAAGATCTGTTTATGTAAAGCATTGTGAGTAGCTGAGAGGTAAAGTTTTTGCCTCCAGGCACAAGGGTCCTAAGTTCAAATCCCTGCAGGAACCAAACCTGTGTTTTTTTCTCTTTATCAATGCACAAACCTCATTGTTTTTTTTTTCATTATTTGCACGGTTTGACTAATTACTAAGGAGTACAGAAGACGGGAGTAGAGTGACAGCACCTGGGGTTTGAACACTCAGTAGCTGCCTGAGAGGAGAACTGATGTCTGAGCATGTGCGACCAGGACTGAGGAGCTCTTAGCCCTGGTCGTATCCCCTGGAGACGAGCTGTAAACAATGGATCACTAAAGGAGCAGCTAAAACAAAAACGGTGCAGAATTTTTAATAATAATGAATGGTGAAAATGTTTGTTATTTAATTTGTAAGCTTCCCACATCAATTTTACTTCGTGGCAAAAACCCCTTTAAATGCTAAACAGCTCCAAGAAGATGACAAAAGCATTTTAAAGAAATACTTGTTAATTAAAAAATTATAACTCTTCAGTAAAAAAACAAAACAAAAAAAAACAACTGTTCATGTGCTTCCTAAACACAAAATTAAGAAACTTTCTAAATAAGAGTTAGTAAAAAATGTTTGCTAATGCTAATGTTTGGCTACTGTGGAGTTCCTCTAAAGCCTTCATCTAGCTGACTGCCGTTGGTCCTGTTTGTATTCACTCTCTGCTCTCCCAAGTTTCTAAAAAGCAGGATGGAAGGGGAAGAGCTTTTACATAGCAAATTAGATTATGAAGAGTTATGACAGCGCATGTTGTCAGGCAGGGAAGGATGCAAACACAAGGCCGTCTGAATCACAAAGGTTATGTACAAGAGTAAAGAGAAAGCAGAGCAGCCACAGGAAATTCTGTAGAATTCGGAGGATCATATTCAGCAGAAGTCAGAAGAGATCTCTCATTTCTATAGCAACATTATGATTGTCATTATTCACATTGGCCCCTGTCCTCATTAGGGTTCACTGTTTAAATTCCATATTAACCTATCAGTATATTTTGGAATATGGGGGAGGGAAGGGGAAAACCGGAGTACCCAGAGGAAACCCATGCAAACACAGGCAGAACATACAAACTCCTTGCAGATTTTGTCCTTGGTGAAATTTGAACCCAGGACCCCAGTGCTACAAAACAACAGTGCTCACCACTGAGCCACCGTACTGCCCATAAGGCTTTGTTTACACGGCTTATTTCTGGGCGTATTTACGGACGTATTTACGTCCGCAAATACGTCCCGAAATACGTTTCAAATTAGTGTCACTAAGTGTGGCACATATTTCGAGTCATAAATACATTCCCCAATCTTTACTTTGGGGATTTACATTGCAAAATACGCCTCAATAAGTGACAGGGGAAATACGTCGCGAAAATACGCCTCGTGTGAATGATGCGGCGTATTTTACATTGGAATCAATGCTAATCTAATTGTTCATTATTTGAAACGTATTTCGGGACGTATTTGCGGACGTAAATACGTCCCGAAATAAGCCGTGTGAACATAGCCTAAGACATACAAGGGGAATTCAGTAGAGTGAAGATATACACGACTACATGAAAAAAAAGTCTAAAATTAAAGGCAGGCTTCAAACTGCATAAAAGGTTTAGAAAATTACTGAAAATTGTAGCCTGAAGCAACCTTTTTTTAAATTCATGGTAACCACTAATATGTGAAAATATTTTTTTCCATGTCAATAGTGTCCATAGCTTTTCAAAGGATATCATGCAATGCTTTAATTAGTGCTAGCAAAGCAGTTTCCGCCCCAATAGCAGCTAATCTGTACTTAGCATGGCTTTCTTTTGGAGACTCATACAATCCAAAAACACATTAATGGGGTCACTAAGTTCTACATTATTAACACTAGCCCGGTTTTACCAGTGAATTACCTGTAACTCACTACATAATGTACCCTACAGTTTAATACTGACAGAATAACAGAACATACTATAGTAAAATTCTGCAACAGTAAACATATACAGTGGTCCCTCAAGTTACAATGTCTTACAATATTTTCATCATACAGAGGTCATTCATGGGACAATGTATGTTTAGTGTGAATCAAGATACCATGTCCCAGACACTGAACCTGCCAATTATCATTACTTGTAAAACATCTTTATTAATGCAGTGCATGGCGATCCAGTATCAACTCTCTAAGGTTTAGTGCGGTACTACATGTTTTATATTGCGTTTTACATGGCCCAGGATGAGTGCCTTCTTTGAGGTGTCATGTATGATGTCATGTATGTACATCATTTTTTTTGCACACAAAAGTAGTATAGAATGCGCCTGAATCTATGAACCTGGTCCACTGCAGGTCATAAATCAGGTGCAATCTAGCACGAAGATGACAATGCAGGCTCAGGTAAACCACTTTTAAAGTGGTTTACCTGATCCAGCAGTAATGCGCCTGGATTTGCCGTACTGAAGCTATAAATGTGTAGGTTTGTATGGTTGTAGTGCGACACACCTCTAGCACACCCCCGATCTCAGGCGCATTGCAAAGTGCTGTGGGTGCTTTGTAATGCGCTTGATACTGGAGTGCGCCCATTTAAAATGATAGCGAACTTCTTGCGCAGCTCTGTTTATACATGTCCACTCAGGTGAGGACCCCATTTTCTTTTTTTCTAGTACAGTGTGTATAAACTACATGACCCAAAAAATCTTCTGTTCCCGGAACAGAAAGTGATTTCCAGCTTCCAGCAGCTCTCTCTGACTGTTATAAGTAAGGACATACTTTATCTGTATTAGTTATCTGCTTCATTTTCTTTCATTCTTATTTTGCATTATGCTGGGTGACACTTCAACATACAATGGTTGTCCTGGAACCAATTAATATTGTATGTTGAGGGATCACTGTATGTCATTCTACCAGCTGACCAAAATGAAGGAAGTATAATGGAAACTGATTGGAAAATGTACTGCTTTTCACACATAAAACAAGCTAATGCTACAAACGCAAAAGTACAATTATAAAACAATGCATTTCTATCAAGTACATTTTCTAGACAAACCTATAGAGAACCATGATATAAACTGCACCATGCATACTAGATAACGCTGACATTCTGTTATAAAATATCTCCTGCAACACTTGTCAACCCTGACATGGAGCTGAAATAGAGACTATAGAACTGCTGGCCTACTCTATTATCACTGATTTATCAACATTAATATTAATACCAGGCTCGCACTGTCTAGAAATGGTTTGTATAGAGCATCTTTAATGGTAAAACACCATCTGCCATGATGCAGTAAATCAGACGCTAACACTTTGCTTTAAGACACCTATTAAATCAGGCACGGGAAGAAAAGAGGACAGATATTTAGAGCAAAGGAGCTATTTTGGAATAAATCTTTCTTCCACTATGAAACCTGCTGCTGTCCTCCTCCACATATAGACTGAAGAAGACCTGCAGGCTAAAGCAGTTGATTCACCTTGTAAAGTTTTATCCATCAATCAACAGACCTATCAACGTTGGGATTTGATAAAGTTAGAAAATTGAATTTTGTAAATTATAGTGAAAAGTGAAGAGATATAAAAATTGACACAGTGTCATTTACTGAAGCATCTATCTGGACACACATCCTCAAAAATAATACAATATTTTCTTTGTATTATACAAATTTCCTCTTCATCTTCTAAGTAATCAACAGTTAGGGTGCGTCCCCACAGCAGGATTTTTGGTCAGATTTATAGGCGGTTTTCGGATTTGAAAGCCGTCTGTAAACCGACTGTCAACCATCCACATAGACTTTAATAGAAAATCGGTTCAGCAGTCCCCACTGAACCGATTTTCTGCTGGACGCTTTTTTACACTGTTGGCATTCCGAAAAACTTAGATCATGTTCATTCTTCCACCCGGTTTTCAGGCGGAACATGAACATGTCAGTGGTTGAGGGGGACAGAAACGACATCAAAATAGTAGTAGTTGCATACTGCCATGTGGACACACCCTTAAAGAGGATCTATGACATCTCCTGACATGTCTGTTTTGGTAAAACAATAGCAATTCTGGATCATCTTCTTCATAACTGTGTTGTGCTGTTTCTCGGTTATTACTTTTAAACATGTATTAATGAAGGTGTCAGATGGGTGTTACCAATAGAGGGTGTGTACCTGTGCAAGACAGAAACAATGTCCGCTCACCGTTCTGAATGGAGTGCACGGATCCTCCAGGCAGTGGAGAGAAATATGCAAGCGAACAAAGGTTTCATCCAGCAGTCCAAATGGCCAATAAAACGGCAAAAATGTTATTCAAATTCCATTAAAAGCATACAGTATACAGGCACAGGAATGATGTAGACAGCTCACGTGTTCCGGGGTGATAACCCCTTAGTCAATGCTATGACTAAACGCGTAAGCTGTCTATATCATTGCTGTATCTGCATGCTGTATGATTTTAATGGAATTTGAATAAAATTTTGGAAGTTTTATTGGCCATTTGGACTGCTGGATCAAACCTTTGTTTGCTTGTATATCTGTGCAGTCTGACATTGTCCAATCAGTGCTGGCTGAGTCAGAGTGTGGAGGGACACACTCCTTTGAAAACTGGAATGGAAACACCCAGCTGACAAATTCAGTAATCCATTTCTAGAAGGAATAACAGAGGAACAGCACAACACAGAGGTATAAGAGAAGATGATCCAGAACTGTTATTTCACAGAGAAAACAGGTATTTGCTAAAACAGTCAAGAGATGTCACAGGTCCTCTTTAACAAGCACGGAAGGCTTTATCTAGGATGCCCAATGTCAAGAGTTAATAAGAGAAGATGTTCCAGAATTGTTATCTCACTGGGCACACTAGTATTTACTGAAATAGACATGTCAGGAGATGGTAAAGGTCCTTTTATTACCCGGCATAACGACTACCACAATATATATTCACTATAGCCTGTTACAGCAGATCATTAAAAATGCCATAAATGTGTGACTGATGTGTATTGGCTGAAGGCTGCATTCCAGTAGATATCGGGTGCTCAGTGGAATGGTTTCCAACTCGTAGTATACAAAAATAAATTCACGGCACTCCTTGTATAATACAAAGTGATAGAACAATTTATTTCAGAAGACAGAACTCTCCATTCCATAACTATATCAAGGTTTCACATTTATAGGGGATAAATGCAGATGTATAGAGGAAAAGTTTTGGCCAAAATGGCCTTCTTCTATGTCACATCTGGAGTTCAGCAGGAAGTATACGTTGTGCAGATGAGCACCACAAAGCAAGTTCTCTAACCCAGGGAGCGGTCTGTGTTCCCTGGCCTAGTCTTGCTTTAGATCAGAGGTCCTCAACTCCAGTCCTCATGCCCCACCAACAGGTCATGTTTTTTGTCTTTCCTTAGCATTGCACAGGTGATTTAATATGCTGCACAGGTGATTTAATTATTCTCAGTGCATTCTGGGGGACAGGGGCGTAACTACCTGGGTAGCAGTGGTAGCAGTTGCTACGGGTCCCCTGCGCTTAGGGGGGCCCCGGGGCAGCTGCTACCGCGTCCGCTACCCCGGTAATGCCGCTCCTCCGGCCCGAGCGTTCAGAGGCAGCGCTGGCTGGAGCTAGCAGTACGGAGCGCCGATCAGTCCGCTCTGCTACTTCCCCTGCCGGCGCTCTGTGGTCTCGTGGGCGCGCGCGGTGACGTCACATCACCGCGCCGCCCACGCTGAGCGCAGAGGCTGCAGGGAGAGCAGCAGAGCGGAGCATCGGGGGAGCGTGGACCGAGGTGAGTAAGTAATTTCTTATTTTACCTGCCCCTAGCCTGCCTGTACACCCGCTATATGCCTGCCTATACCCCCCCGTATGCCTGCCTATACCCCCCCATATGCCTGCCTATACAGCCCCCTATATGCCTGCCTGCCTATACAGCCTCCTATCTGCCTGCCTGCCTATACAGCCCCCTCTATGCCTGCCTGCCTATACAGCCCCCAATATGCCTGCCTGCCTATACAGCCCCCTATATGCCTGTCTGCCTATACACCCCCATATGCCTGCCTCTACACCCCCTATATTCCTGCCTATACAGCCCCCTATATGCCTGCCTGCCTATACAGCCCCCTATATGCCTGCCTGCCTATAAAAGCCCCCTAACCCTGTCCTATTACACCCCCCCATATGCCTGCCATACACCCCCCAAATATGCCTGCCGCCTATACAGCCCACAAGCTGCCGCCTATACACCCCCCCCCTTATATGCCTGCCTGCCTATACGCCCCCCCTATATGCCTGCCTATACAGCCCCCATATGCCTGCCTATACGGCCCCCACATGCCTGCCTATACAGCCCCCACATGCCTGCCGTATACCCCCTCAAGTCTGCCTTTATACCGCCACAAGCCTGCCTGTCTACTTATATGGGGCCCCTTTAGCTACCTAAACCCTCCCTATATGGCCCCTATAGCCCACCTAACCCCTGTCTACCTGTATGGCTCCCTATAGCTACCTAAACCCTCCCTGCCTATATGGCCACTCCTATTGGCTACCTAAACCCTTTTGCCTATTTGGGGCCCCATAATCCTATCTAAACCCTGCCTGCCTAAATGGACCTCATATAGCCAGGGGGGCAGGTGCTGGGAAAGTCAGGATTCTAAGATATTTGTGTCTAAATCTGCAGGGACAAGTGGTCGGGAGATGTCCCTCAAGATGGCGGACTGGACCGGATGCAGAACGAAAGAGAAAGTCAACGACTGGTCAGAGAAAACGTCACCTGTGAGTCACAAGATGTAACTGCACTGTAATCACTTATATGTCTGCACAGGCTGTGTTACACTGCTGTCTACCACTATATGGTCACTGTATGGTGGTTATATAAAGTCTGCAGAGCCTGTGTACACTGCTGTCTACCACTATATGGTCACTGTAAAGGAGGTAAATACAGTCTGCAGAGCCTGTGTACACTGGTGTCTACCACTATAATGGTCAGGTTTTGGTGGTTATAAAACAGTCTGCAGAGCCTGTGTACACTGGTGTCTACCACTATGGTCACTATATTATTATAAAATTTTTATTATTAGACAGTATTGGTCTTTGTAGACTGATCAGTAATAGTGTAGGGGTATTATTCAGTCACTATGTGGTGGTAATTTGTGGTCGTGTTCTGCTGGTATAATCAGGTCATTATGTATTGGTAATGCTGGTCTTAGTATAGTGGATTTGATTGGTAGCAGTATGATGGTGAGATGTATGGTGAGGTATTTGCCCCTTGTATTATCTACATTATCTAACAGCATGTCCTGGTATATGTTCGTGGTCAGAGAGGTAGGCGAGGGGGGCCCATCCAAAAGTTTGCTTTGGGGCCCTGGCTCCTCTAGTTGGGGGATATCCTGAAAACATGACCTGTTGGTGGGCCTTGAGGACTCGAGTTGGGGAGCCCTGCTTTAGAGTACAGCGGAGGTATATATTGTGCAGACGAGCACTACAAAGCATCTCTTCTATACATCTGCATTTATCCCCTATAAATGTGAATCCTTGATAGAATTATTGAACGGAGAGTTCTGTCTTCTGAAATAAATTGTTCTAATAAATGTGCAACTAGCAGGTTTTCTCCAATTCCAGACACTCCTGATCCCACATTGTCATAAATGGGTGTCATGCACATGACTGTATTATTAATCAGTGTAGTATGGAGCTATACACAATTTTATGGGTACATTGAATCCATCCATGAGCCTGATGCAGTGTAACACATATGACTATTTTCTTTATACAAATATGCATGCGTGATGGTAAAGGAATACAGTATATATATTATATATATATGTATATAATATATATAATATATTTATATATTATATATATTTATATATATATATATAAAATAATAATGTATATATATATATTATACACACACACATACACACATACATACAGACAGTACTGGTCATGAGGGACTCGGAGCATAACACATTAATTTTTGTCCAGGCTCAAGTACACACAAGAGGTAGCCCAAGTGAACAGTATGAAGGTGGTGCTCCTTACGGTAATGTGAGCAGGGACAGAGCAAGCATGACAAATTTTTTTGCTTAGAATATTCATTTTCAGTATGCAAAATATTTTAGTAGGAATATGTTACCAATAGAATTTCATGGACTAACACTGTACATGAGTGCAGCCTCTGGTTCCTATTGAACCACACATTAGCGGCCTCGAGGTTTCCTAGTAGTGAGACGTGCACAGTGAAGAGTATATAAAGATCAGCTCTGGTATCTTTATAAAGCAGAGAAACCCAGTAGACAGTGGCGGAAGACAGTACATCACAGATAATAGAATCCTTCCTGATGATTTATTTGTGGTAAACACTGTAAATGGATATGATCACAAGCAATTCTCCAAACCACTTATTACAATACTCTAACCTCAACTGCTGCCTCACATGCCATAGATCATTCATTTCCCCGACACAGAATGTAATGTAAGCAGCACAAGTTGTTCGTCAAAATCTATAATGCTCAAAGAAAAATCATGTGATGTTGATCGCATTTCTTTTAAATTATTTATATGTATATGTAGCCCATTTACAAATCAATATATTCCCTACACTTTGTGAATTATTTTACTATCTATGAGATGCTGTAGCACTGTATGCAATCGTATTGCTAGGATTGTTACGCCAGTGGCATCACTTAAGTGACTACTAATCAGCGAAGCATCTAAACATACCACTAAATAATGTGTTCTTACAAATAGAGATGTTCAATAGTAAAGGGATGAATACATAAAAAAAAAACATTTTCACCCTATACATAGTTACATAACTACCGTAGTATGATTGAACGGTACATTGTTCCAGATTGTTGATTTCTTGACCTGTTGTAAATGACTTGTCTGCTTATATTGCATTTTGTTATTTTAAAGAATTCCTTTGAAGGTCCATGTCTTTTGTGTATTTTGTGTATCATGTCTGAAGAAGGGAGCTAGTACTCTCAAAAGCTCACCATCAAATATACTCAGTAAGCCTCTAAAAGGTATCACCTGATTTCTTCACTCTTCTAATATGATTGAAGAAAGACATGTGTCCATCAAGTTCAACCAAGGTTGTAGAGAAGATGTGGATGGAGGGAAGAGTATTGGTAATTTTCAAACTTTGTTTGTCCCTACTGATCCAGAACATAGAACCCGTAAGGCATGAACCAATTTGCGCTTAAGGAATATTTCACTCTTTATCACAAATCGCGGTCAGATTGGATATACATTCAAACCAGTTTCATATAGCTTATAGAAGTGTTAATATTGTGTTATTGTAAGTAATTGGCTAAGCCTTTCGTGAAGCCCTCACCTGTTCCTGAAGCGGCTATTCCACAGATTTACAGTTCACATGGTAAAGGCTGGTCACCTTGGGAGAACCTGTCACATAGATTATGTCCCCCTTGCTGAGGACAGCAAAAGCTAGTGTCAGGCATGCTGTTTCCAGTGCTGTGTCCCTTATTCTGTAAGATGCTGTAGTTTTAGAGCATAATGCTCAAATCTGCAGTTTTCAGCCAGAAAAGAGTCATGAAAAGAGTCAGTTTTTTCCAAACCCCACCCATCTGTGGCTAGCCCCGTCCACCTCAACTGATAAACCTATTACTTTGAATAGGTAGAAACATGTGAATAACTGTCAGGTGGGCGGGACTAGCCTTTGGTGGGCGGGGCTAACACCTGCTCATGAATAACATTTGAGCATTAAATGCTCTAAAACTACAGCATCTTACAGAATAAGGGACACAGCGCTGGGAACAGCAGGTCTGGCACAAGCTTGTACTGTCCTCAGCAAGGGGGGCATAATCTATGTGACAGGTTCTCTTTAAACCTTTCTTTCTTAAGATAGAGGGAGCGCCCCCTTATCTTTTCAGGGGTTTTTACATGAAATAGCTTCTCACCATACTTTTTGAAGGGGCCATTTATATACTTATATAAATTAATCATGTCTCCCTCAAGACCAAATAGGTTTCATTCTTTTAATCTTTCCTCATAACCAAGATGCGCCATTCCTCTTATCAGTTTAGTTGCTTGCCTATGTATTTTCTCTAACTCCACTAAACATTGCACAGATCATACAGATCATAAGGGGGATATAGCATGGCACAATCACCTCTGGCTTGCCCCATGCACAGCAGAGAAGTTTGCCTGATACACCTTATATCTTCACAAGAGGATTCCAAGGCTGGTAAGGTGAGCAGATGTGGTCTAGGCACCACTACCTTTAGAAAAAAGCAGTTATTTCAATTTTATGTAGATTATTCTTTTACATTTTTGGTTTATTAAAATACCATAACATTAAATTAGCTATTTCTTATTTCCTTGAAACATTGCGGCCTCGATCTCCTAGAGTAGAAATGGCAGGATTGGAGTCACAGGGACATATTTATCAATATGAAATAAAATGTCTCCCACTATTTGTCACAAGTTACATAGTCCATCTACAGATGAAACAGTTGACATGCTTTAAAGAGGTTGTCCAGGATTAGAAAAACATGACCACTTTCTTCTAGAAACAGCACCACACCTGTCCATGGGACAGTCCTTCAATTCAATGATGTCAAGTTGCAATAGTACACACAACTCATGGACAGGTGTCATACACTTAACGGGACTAAAGCAGCCATGGTTTCTGAAGCTTAGATAACCCCTCTAAGATTCCTAAGATATTATAAACTTTTGTAAACTATGGCTTTTAAAGATGTTGTGGCATCATGGCATGGACATGGCTTATTCAGACTTTTCTGTGTCTGAACACTAATAAAAAGGCTTCACAGCTATGTACCTTACAAATAGATCATATGCACCTCAGGTCAGACAAGTCTTGTACCTATTATAATATTACCGGCACCTAATGTTCAATACATGTCTAATAGCCTTCTGTCCGGGTGCCCAGTCCCATTCACCCCTATGGTCTGCTTGTTTGGACCGGAGCCCGAAAGTTTGAACTCGCGATATCAGCATTCTTTTGTGGTAGAAGTGCTTTTCGTTGCTAGAAAGGCTATTGCTAAGTGCTGGTTGGCTTCCAGGCCTCCTTCAATCGTGGAATGGAAGGGACTAATCAACAGTGCCTTACCACACCAAAAATGGTTGTTTCGTCACAGAAATTGCCCAAGCAAGTTTGACAGGATTTGGAGTGGGTTGATGAGTGCCACAGACACGTTGCGTGGTTTACAAGCCCTGTCATACGAGGGCCCCCTAGTCCCTAGTGTAATTTGGCAACATTCAGCAGTCCCCATTGTAATTTTTTAATGGCCCTTCACACAGGTCGTGGTTCCCTAACATCTGGGTCCCAGAACATGGTGCCAATTTACGATTGGCTTTTCTTCTACATATGCTCCTTTATTGTTGTTCACCTCACAGATGCACCAAAAATATTACTATCCAATATTTTACCGATCTGGCTGATCTTTGGTTCCTGCACATTGCAGGTTTTGTGTTTGTATTAGTTTCCCTGTATTATAATTAGGGTACTTTACTGTGTTGTTTTATATTTCCTTACACCCTGGACAAATGTATAACGGTGCTAATATAACAACATGTCTGTCTGCCACTTTGGTATAATGGATGTATGATTTGCACTGTTTTCATATATGTACCCGACAATAATCCTTCAATAAAGTTTATTTGTTGATTAAAAAAAAGAGACTTCTGTCCATTAAAAATCTTTAAAATTGGTCACATTAAAGACAGTTTTCTTTTATAGTGCTAGCGCTCGTCACTGTAACAAGATTGAAAAATCAGGTGCAAGCAATGGCACAGATAACTTTGCATATATAAGCCAGGCTCTGCTCCACTTTTCTGTCATAAGACATTAATACGTCATATGGAGGTTAGCAGACCACACTCCCATCTCTACGGGCTATGCCCCTTCTACAGGGTCTCAGCTGATTGATAAATTTGGGGAATGTTTTTTTTTTAGAACAGGTTGTAGAACAACGGTTTTCTTAGTTGAGGATCAAACCTCCAAAAGTACTTAATGGGTTAACTAGAAATGAGTTTATGAATGATCACAGACCATCTCTCACTGTAAAGAGATGAATTAAGACAATGTAGCTGCAAAAAACTTTGGTCTTGGTCTCCAGAGCTCTGGGATAATTGTTGCAATGCAGACAGAGGTGCCACAGGCTGGAAATAGGACTTGCGCAGCACTTCTATTATTAGAGCCAGAAATTAGTAATCTACCTATTCCACATGGAAACATATTAGCCAATGGATTTACACATCCCCCACATACCACTTGGCTGAGGGAAAAAAAAAAAAAGCTAAACTGTATTATATTATTAAAGGAGAACTCTGCATAGAATCCATTTCCTCTTATTAAATGTAAAATTACAGTATTTCATGATTGAACTGGTGCTGGATGCAAAGTGATTGACAAGTAAGGTTTAGTTTAAAGGTTACCTCCATTTTTTTTGGCCTAATATTACCTATTTCCCAACAGTCCCTTGTAAGGCCTCATTCACACGGCTTATTTGGGCGTGGATTGGAGCCGTACTGCGCGCCGGATTTGCGCTGCAGTATGGCTCCAATCCGTCCCTGTCATTACGGTAATCCACAGTTCTCATGGATTCCGTCGCTCCTCCCCACTCGGCAAATCTGCCGCGGGGGGAGAAAGTGACATGCAGATTATTTACGGCGCGTACGCGCCGTGAATAATGCAATGTCTATGGGGCCAGCGGGCAGCGCCCCCGCCCCTTATTCAAGCCGTAACTGCGGGCGAAATCCATCCCGCAATTACGGTTTTGAATAAGTGTATTATTTCCAAGATTGCTGAATCAAACTAAAAAAAAAAACCACACCATCCAGTAATAGGGGACTTTACATGCCGAGAGAAAGGAAATTATAACTTGATTGTGGAACTTTCATAAAAAGTGACAACAAATATGGATGCACTTCCTGTTATCACTTACAAAACTGGCTGCGACAACTAATATCCCACTTGCCTAATCTTTCGTTCCAACAACAAATGGCCATATTACTGTAAAAAGCAAACTAATTGTCTGCCAAACGACTTTACCATGAATATCCTCTGAATCAAAAGAAAGATTGAAAGGGACTGTCCTAACCCACTGGGAATGCACCATCAGTAATGGGATCCTACATATACACAAAATCCAGAGCTCCAGTCAAGATCCTCTTGTTACTGGAAATACTTGACCTTGTTAACAGGCACAATCCTAAAAGGATAGCTGCACGGATACAATAGAGGGGAAGTTAGATATTTCTATGTCAGGGTAACATATGGTGGATGGTATAAGTTTTGTGGAGACATTCAATCAGCCAGAGAATGTTGGGAAATGTTTAGCACTGAATCGTGAGTGCTGCTCTACAATAGAATACAATCGGTTACAATGCCCTCATAGCGCTCTTTCCTCAGAAATGTATCCGGGTAGACATGGACTAAAGTCTATCTTATCGCTGTGTGCTGAACAGTTGACTATTGCTCTTGAAATTTCTAATTTGGTTTAGTGTTTCTACAATACTATTAGGCCATGTTCACACGGCTTAAAATGGGCTGTATTTTGGTCCGTAATTACGCGCCGAAGTGCGCAAATTACGGGCTGAAAACGGCCCAGTCATTACGGTAATCCACAGTTTTCATAGAGAACTATGGATTACGTCTCCTCTCCCTGCTCGGCGAATATGCTGAGGGGGGAGATAAGTGACATGTCATTTTCTGATTGTCTATGGGCCGGCGAAGTGCCTGCCCCCCGCTCCCTCCCCACTCCCGCCCCCACGGCGTAACTGCGGGACGTAATTACCCCGCAGTTAACCCGTGTGAACATAGCCTTAGATTTACAACAAAATTTAGAAAAGGATTTGTCAGAAGTCTTCCCTTCATGTTACTTTGCCTGGCTGTGACATGACAAAAATGCTGTCACTGATCATTTTTACATATGGCAACATCATCAACCCTAAAAACTGGAGGCATCCTAGATACATTTCTCAAAAGAAGATTCCCCTACTTGTGTTCTCCATGAAATAACCATTCTGGAGCATCTTCTCTTATAACTCTGTGTTGTGCTGGTCTTCTGTTATTCCTCCTAGAAATGTTTTACTGAATCTGTCACCTGGGTGTTAACAATTGGGGGGTGTTGCTGTAAATCCTGACATTGTCCAATCAATGCTGACAGAGTCAGTGCGAGAAGGGCAACACCTCTTTTGAAAATTGAATAGCAATACCCAGCTGTATATCTATAAGGAATAACAGAGGAACAGCCCAACACAGAGTTATAAGAGAAGATGATCCAGAATTGTCATTTCACGGGGAAAACAAGGATTTACTCAACCAAACAGATCAGGAACAGCCACAGTTCATCTTTACAGCTTAACAAAATTTACGGTATCTAACAAAAGTGAGTGCACCCCTCACATTTTTGTAACTATTGCATCATATCTTTTCATTGGGATAGAACTGAAGATATGACACTTTGATACAATGTAAAGCAGTCAGTGTACAACTTGTACAGCAGTGTAAGGGCTTGTCACCAGGCTAAGGGTTATTGGTCGGTTTTTCAGATGGTTTGCAGTTTTAGAAACCACCTGCAAACTGAAACGTAACGCTCCGCCATAGACCGTAATAGAAAATCCGTGCAGCAGTCCCATTGAACGGATTTTCCGCCCGATGGTTTTTGACACCGCTGGCGGTCTGAAAAACTTAGAAGATGTTCATTCTTCTGCCTGGTTTTCGGGCAGAACATGAACATGTGGGTGCGAAGGGGGCGGCTTGAATCCACAAACTATGGACAAAACCCGTCCCCCTACGCGCAAAAAAAAAAAAGACAAAATTCGACCGGTATTTGGTCTTTGCCGTATCAACGCACCCTAAGGGTATGTTCACATGGCTTTAATAAGGACCAAGAAGAATATATCAGTGAACAGAGGAATGGCCCTAGAACATACTGTAAAAACAGTATACCAAAATTTACAGAGATAGTTTAAACTGGTCCCATATCTGGTAAAACTAATAAACCACAAGAATAGATCCTGACCTGGTATAGACTGAGTGCCCACAGTCTGGCTATCTAATCGGGATGGCACAGACAAGACCTACAGGCCCGGAGGAAGCAAGAGGTATTGGAGAACGAGGCCTACTTTCAGCTGCAATCCTCCAAATTCTCAGCAGTGACAGTGAGAGTCACTCACTTCTGAGACTCTCTGACCTCTTCAAGGATCTCGGCTTCATGGAGGAAGAAGAGAAACTACACATCCTGCTGGGTAAAGAAGGAAAAACAGTGGGGAATGGATAGCAGCAGAATGTTAGTGCATGCCATAGACTAAACATAGTATGTCATAGATTTATATAACCCCATCACTGAATTTGTCTCTATCGCTCATCCCCATTTACATTGGAAATGCGAATGTTTATTTGGACCTATCACACAAGCTTCACTGAATTGGATGGATTAGGCAGGCACACAGACAGACATTAAATTAAATCTGCCATTAAGTGACTTTTACATATTTTTCTATTACAATGTGATTGGGCACAATAGGTGCTTATCAGATTATCACATTGACACCAGATTGAAGAGATTTTAATATATACAGTATACATTGTCTAAAACATATCACCGATGTACATTTTACAACTTTCCCCAACAAAATAAGCCTGTTTATATGTGTTTTATTTCACCTTCTTCTATTGTCTCTTCAGTAAAATATTCATCATCTTACACTACAACACTTCCAGGTTTCAGAGACATGAAACTAAGCATGAGGGTTTTTTTTTTAACAGGTGCCAGTGCTGTCCCCAGCATAGCAACCTCACATATATTCTCTGTGTACTGATGGAGTGAACAAGTGTCCAGATGGACATATTCTCTTCTTAAGAAAACAAGGTGCCAACTGTCTCAGAGGGACAGGGGGCTTCTGAATATACACTTATTTTCCTTTGGGACATAGAAAAGGGCTGGGGTGCCACTGTTTATTATGCTTCTACCACCCCTAGCAGATTTTATAATGAAATCTCTACCACAGAAGACATATTAACGTTGTTGAGCTTTGGTGATAATACCTGGTTTCCTAGTATATGAGAGTCAGGGAAATCAGACTGTGAACAGGGACTGAATGGCGATCATCTTTGTACAACGCTAATAGATACCTGTATGTCAATGCAAAATGTATAAAATAAAATACATTTTTGCAAATTAAAAACCTAAATCATCTTACACATTTATTACTTCTACACAACCAAAACGATGTAGCCAATGATCAAAAACACGAAAATCATGCTCACAACCAATTGGCCACCATGCAGATTTAAGAGATTGTCTTTATTAATACTTCCATTAGCACGTGATTCACAGAGGTATAGACCATGATTTGCAACCAAAGACAAAACCTCTTCTGAAAGAAAGAAATGATGCCAGTATACTCAAGAAATCCCAGGAAACAATAGCAATTGTACGACCAACCAATACACAATTCAATCAATCCATTCTCATAACTATAATAAATATAAGCCAATCTATGAATATACAAACATAGATCCAAGACATGATGAAAGAAGGATACTTAATAAATACAAGCACATGGTAAAAGTAGAAAAGGGTGACAGATGAAATACCGAGTGGGAGTCAACGTGCCCAACCTTTTTTTGCTTTTAGCTTCTTGAAAGGCAACTCCTCATCTCATACACTTATTGATGGTTTTACACATTGTTCATATGAAAAGGCTTAAAAAGTCACTAATTAAAAAACCTACACAAGTATGTATATGGTAAAGGAATGTTTAAAAATATACCTTATCAGCTTATAGAGCAAATCAGGCACCAAAATACCAAAAAATGATCTCAAAGCCCTAAGCTGCCAAATTACCATATAAAGCACCATAAGGATTCTGTGCACATTATTACACATATTACTATATGGATAGAATACAGCAAATCTACATATACAAGAATAGTTCATACCATATACCTGATCTGAGGAATGGTCAAAAAAAAGAAGGAAGTAGGAGAGGGCGAACTATCCCCACACGATTCACCTTTGCCTCCTTAAAGGGGAAAGATCCCCCTTTGAAGTATATATAAAAAATTTATTTGCTATATAATCATGTAAGTTTTTCTTTTTGGCTATTTGTATATGGTTAATATAATTTCTGATTGCCTAATTATTTATAGGTCTATTAGAATTCTCCATTTAGCACATGATTAAAAAAGGAAAAAAAAATTACAGATTTTGATTTCCAATTCTATAACTTACAAGTGAAATTCAGTGATCTGTGTCTCAACCAACATTTTATTCCAGGGCCACCTATATGGTCGTAAAAACAACAATCTCCTTTCCGGAGTCTTATACAAAGAAGTTACAATTACCAAATAATTAATTGGATAAAGAAATCCTTCACAACATTTTAATTATTTGAGCTTAATGGATCACTTAGTGGAAACCCCATGCAGCCTGTGGCCGGGCTAGCTCTGATTGGCTTTCTGCTATTAGCCCAGGGACTCTACTAATATCGTTTGTAATTGAAGTACTAATATTTACTATCATTTTTCATGTATGCTTTTATTTGATCACTCAGAACTGTGGCTGCTCTTTTTATCTGGGGTCTCTTAACATAGTTGTTGAAGCTAATTCATTTCCAGCCTCCATTTGATTGACTCTCCACCACTACCAGCTGCTTGTCTTATTATCTTCCTTTTCATGGACGGATACAATGTACTCCAGAGTAGCGCAGCACATTATAATTATAGACTGCCTGCTATCTCTTGTGTATGGTTTTTTTTTGCTGCTATAGTGCTTGCTGTGTCCATTATACCATTGTTAGTCTCCGTCACAGTGCTGGCCACATGTGGAGGGTTCAGGAACTTCTCTAACCCTTCTGAACGAGCAGACCTAATCCCACAGTGGAAAGACCCAACAAGAGCACATGCATCTCGTCACGGCGAACGCCATTTCACATAGAAAGGCTCCCAGTGCAATGCTTCATTCACAGACACAACTCCTCCCCCTAAAGAAAGATATAATTTCAGTTTAAATAACTTCCTTTTGTCTTTTTTCCCCCCAAGCAACAGCAATCAACAAAATAACTACAATTTTACTCTGAACAAGCCTCACTCGTTCAGCAATCCTTTGCAACAGCTGGCGCCCCTTATTTATAGCAAGCTTCTTGCGGCTTTCTGCAAATATCACCAGCATGTCCTCGCTGCGAACACAGACTCTTCTTAATGGAAGAGTCCCCAAAAAGGTTACAGAACACCACCCATCAATGGGTTATTAATTTGTTTGTAGGGCGAAGAGAACTGGAGAAGGCACTAAAAAAATCAGCCTCACAGATCTGTGCCTAACATGCTGTGCGCTGGCTTCTCCCAGCCCATAGAGCTGAGCCCTAAGCATTGATGTGCTGTGTGTACTTTCACTACTTTGATTCTGCCAAAGCGTTAACAGCATGCTACCTCGAGTGTGTTTACACGCAGTACTCAGCCCCAGTATTATAGCGGGAGAAATGGGTTTTCTTGCCTGTAATTTTCGATTTCCCCTGCTTATTTTTGCAGATTAACATCCTGCCAGCGTGATAATAAAAGAGCAATCTAATATAACTAAGGGATGTTTTTAAAGTGTAGTCTTATTAATAAAGTGCTTGTATATCACAGAGACACTGGCTACAGGTTTGAATGGCTTATTAAGGGGATGTGGCTGTGCGGTGACAGTCTCATTGTTAGACAGCTTTTAAAGTCTTCCATATCCTAAACCACCGGTAATGAAATGATTAGATAGCTCATCTCCATGCTCAAAACTATACTTTTAATGCTACCGTAAGGTAGGGGAGCCAAGCTGCACAATGCAATTGAGAGATGAAAGCACTTTACCACTGCAAGACAAAGGAGGTTACATTTTAATTAATATCATCCAAACTGTGTAAGCCATTTACTAAAAGCAGTGGATAACCTTTATCTGCATGCAGGAAGACAATCTGCCTGTTAAAACCATTCAGGCTTTGTGGGGAAGGAGACCACATATCTGTACCTGGTTAGACTATATACAGGGAAAGGAGCCAAGCTACAAACAGGGGCATTTAAAGGGGTTGTCTCACTTCATCGATTCATCTTGCCTCAGTCCTGTTTTTTTAGTACATATTTGAATTCACTGTTTACTGGCTACTACTGGCCTCCAGTGATGAGCTGCTGAGGACACCGGGTCTGTAGCTATAGCGACCAGCGCTAGCAGCCTATCAGATCGAGCACTATCAGGAGTGATTGTACAGGTCTGTAGCTATAGCAACCAGTGCTGGCAGCCTATCAGGAGAGATCAAACAGGTCTGTAGCTATAGCGACCTGAGGAGCTGATGCAGCCCATATAGGAGTGGATATCTAGGAACAGGTAGGACACTGTTAATGGACACATATTGCAAAGCGACTTGTTTTTCCAAGATCATGAACGTAGAAAGCAATCCTTGTAGTGAGACAAATCCTTTAAAGAGGACCTGTGGCCATTCCTGACATATTTTAATAAATACTTGTATTCCACATGAAATAAAATTCTAGGCATTTTTCCACTAATCTCTATGTTGTGTGATTTCCTTATTATTACTCTTAAAATGTATTATTAATATGTCAGACATACGTTACCAATTGGGGGAGTATCTGACACTGTCCAATCAGAGCTGAGTGTGTACAGGGACACGCCCCTCCGGAAAATTAAATGGTAACACCCAGTTGACAGATTCAGTAAGGAATAACAGAGGAACAGCATAACACAGCGTTATAAGAGAAGATGACCCAGAATTGTTATTTTTTACAGAACACAAGTACAGGCATTCCCCGGGTTACGAATGGGATAGGGACTGTAGGTTTGTTCATAAGTTGAATTTGTATTTAAGTCGGAACAGGTATATTTATTAAATGTAACTCCAGCACAAAAGGTTTCTTTTTTATTTTTGGATAGTGCAGGGAAGGGTTTTACATTTGTTTTGCAGTCTGTGTCCTTGTTAAGAAGATTTCACCTCATTTTCACCTCGTGTCCTGCTGTGGCATGCTGGAACTTGTCGTTCCACAGCTACCATCTGCTGTGGAACATGGAACTACAAGTGCCAGCATGCGCCATAAGTCTCCGTTTGTAACTAGGGGACAGATGTAAGTCGGAACAGTGTAAGTCGGGGACTGCCTGTATTTACTAAAACAGACATGTCAGGAGATGTCACGTTTTCTCTAAAGTGGCACTAAACCTAAAACATGTAAATAATAAATGTAAAGGTTGTAGATAAAGCTATAAAGCAGGGACTATGAAGGCAGACATGTTTCCTAACATTAATCCCACAGAAAAAAACACTGAAGTCAGAACCCCACATCCTGAAATTCTGTTTAGGGACCCTTCTCCAAAAGAATCACCCAAGCTATCATTTGTAGGAAAGTTTGTTTTGATCATTGTGCAGCGTATAGATGCTGGTGATCAAAAAACAAATGATAAAGTGCGTGCTTGTCGTTGATGGACACTTTAATGCCAATATAAAAATCATCATATGTCGACAGAATATTGTGCAAAAAGATAAGGGTCTATAACAAAGCGTAAAGTGAATTATGCAACAACTGCACAATCATTCGTATCCGCCCTTTACAATCACTGCACTCTGGAGATGAAAGGGAATGAGCACTGATCAACTTGCTCTATAACTGACCAGTGCTCATTATGGCAACAAGAGAGTCTTTACAGGAAATATTAGATTATATTCAGCCCCACAGCAAGTGGCGATAAGATCAACTTTAAAGAGAACTTGTCACATAGATTATGTCCCCCTTGCTGAGGACAGCACAAGCTAGTGTCAGACATGCTGTTTCCAGCGCTGTCTCCCTTATTCTGTAAGATGCCGTAGTTTTAGTATTTAATGCTCAAATCATATTCATGAGCAAGTGTTAGCCCGCCCAGCAAAGGCTATCCCCGCCCACTCAGTTATTCACATGTTTCTACCTATTCAAAGTAATAGGTTTATCAGTTTAGGTGGGCGGGGCTAGCCTCAGGTGGGCAGGGCATGAAAAAAACTGACTCTTTTCTGGCTGAAAACTGCAGATTTGAGCACTAAATACTCTAAAACTAAAGCATATTACAGAATAAGGGACACAGCGCTGGAAACAGCAGGTCTGACACTAGCTTGTGCTGCCATCAGCAAGGGGGGCATAATCTATGTGACAGGTTCTCTTTAAAGCTCCTCTTGGCAGAAAACAGAATATTCACACAAACATAAATACACAGTCCAGTCACATTATTATGACCAGTAGCGAATATCCAGAGTAACCAGCATGCGCAGCACTGATAGCAGCTAGACGGGCTGGGAGTGACTCAATAAGATCCTGGTAGATTGTTGCAGGTATCTGGAGCCATGCTGACTACATCCCACAGCTACTGGAAGGTGCTTAGTGGAGAATCCATAGAGCAAACACAACCATGGAGGTGGTCTCACAGATGCTCAATTGGGTTTAAGTCTGGGGAATTAGGAAACCAGGGTAGTATTTGGAAGTCTTGGTTATTTTCTTCCAATCAATGTTGGACATTTCTAGCTGTGTAACTAGTTGTGTTGTTTGGTTGGGAGATTCCATCCCACCCAGGGAAGACAATCAACATAACTGGGTGTATGTGACCTGCAAGGATGGCTCCATACCCAAATCAGTTTAGAGTGTCTTCCACTTGAATGAGTGGGCAGAGAGAATGCCACAAAAACATTGCCCAGACCATAATGCCACCACCAACTTGTGTTCTTCCAGCAGTGGTTGCAGGATGTTTGTTCTAGAAGGTTTCTCTCCCGACACACCAATGTCCATTAAGTAGAAAACATGACTCCTTAAAAAAAGGAAACCCTTTTCCAAATAGCAGAGGTCCAATTTCAATATTTTTGTGGAAATTTAAGCCTTTTCTACCAATCCAACTCCTTTAGCATAGTTGCAATGGCCACCCTTCTGCTTTGCAGCCCCTTACGCAGTAGGGTTCGCAGGATGTTTGTTTCAGGCACACGTCTGATATTCCTCTGGTTCATTTTGGTGGTGAGCTGCTCCACTGTAGCGTGCCAATCTGTCCTCATGCACTTTCATAGTCGATGTTCACCTCTCAAAAATAAGACACGTGGTGCACCGCAGTATCCACATCACTTTCTCGCATTTGTCCACTAATTACACACTTTCATCACAGCAGCACTCGAACAGTTCACAAACTGCTCGATTTCAGAAATACTACCACCCGTGGAGTGAAAGCCAATAATCATCCCGTTTTGCAACTCTGATAAATTGTCCCTTTTACCCATAACAAGGGATATGTGAGCAGATAGCCTATCACACACCTTACAAAACCACCAAGCCAGCTCTCAACATGTGACTTATTTTATGAGCCAAGGGATGCTGACATCTAAAGAAGGAATTGTTCACAATAATGTGGCTCAACTGTATATACATATGCATAACAATACGAAAAACATAATTTACAATATCAGGCAATAAATAGTGGAACATTTCAAGATTACAAATAAGTTTTGCACATTCAGCTATTACTACTTGTCACATAATATAAAGTTATAATTACTGATAAAAGTGTCCTTTAGAAACAGTGTCTCGTCGACTTAAAACAGTATTGAAATGACATTTATTCTATTTAACTAAGTGATCAATGTAATGAACGTGCCAGGTAATGAACAGCAAAAATAAAAAATGATAGGCTAGAAAATGTTCCATTAATTCATAGAAGGAACAGAAAACAGAATATTTCTATATTTGTCTACAGTTTCTTAAATATGTTAAATTGCTGTGAAATGACAGTTCTCCCCTAATATATTAAAACCTTGATGCGTGATGTACACCGTATGTTGCCAATTGTCTAGTATGTCTTTGCAAATCATCCCATAAAAAAATATATTCCAAGCATACCTCCCATATGCACCCTCCCTCCATCCAGACCCCATGCTGTTCCTGCCCCACACAATGAACATATGGTGAATATCTTATCATATAGCTTCTCCATTCATACATTAGAGCTGTCAGACTGTCTGTATTTCTCCTGCCGGACTGCAGGGAGTAAAAGGCTTTTATTGACTCAAGCCACCAATTCACAAGAGAGCATTACTGTACAATGATGAGTGAGGAGCGTCAACATCTCTTCTATACCCACCTGGATTCGGGCATCAAACAGTCGTTTTAGCCTTAGCAAAATAAATCAGCGGATTTCATACAGCAAGCACATAAAGACAGAAAATTACAGCTGAGATAAAAGAACCGTAAATGTAAAACAGAACAATACATCTCAGACATAAGAGTAAACCTATAAAAGTTATTTCAGATGAGCGCTACCTTCCCACTGATGTAACAGAATTATTTTTCTAATTACATTTAACACATGCGTGAGATTGTTTTTACTTGATATCATTTCAAGATAATGCAAGCAACTAAACCATGAAAGATGTATTATCTTTCATCTATATTTTAATTAAACACATTGTCTGACATCCCCAGCAAATTACTCTGCATATTTCAATATTTTATGTACCAGTAGTGCGTTAACAAATGAGCCACATGCAAATGTATATGGGCACAATGTATGTATGCACTTGTGTGTGGTCTATGCACATACAATTACACTCTTTTAATGGTTTTTAATTGTGTATTTAAGGAGCAGGAGATATGGAATTTGCTTTCCTGGAAAAGTGGAGTAAGGGTGCTTTCACAAGGTGCAGTTTTGGTGCGGTTTTGATGCGTTTTTTTTGGATGCGTTTTTTGTGCAACAATGTATAGCATTAATTGTTGTGCCTTCCTGCACAAAAAACGCATCAAAAACCGCACCGTGTGAAAGCACCCTAAAAGCCTCATTTCTATAGTAATTTGTGTAAAGCAGGCAAAAGCATTTTGTAATTTTTTTCCATTCACTTCTATTGACGTTCAATCATAGATAGTAAGGCATGAGAAAGTGTGATAGCCATATGAGAAGTTTTAAGTCACAAGAACTACAAAATACATTTATCAAAGCCAACTAGTTGCTGTGATATTCCATGTTATAGGGCTTTTCGAGATACAAAATAATGTGTGTAAACTGGGCCAGGTTGAGGTAAGTTAAAAAAAAAAAAAAAGAAAAAAAAAAATTTGTACACACCTCTTGGGTCCCCCTCACCCCAAGATCCACTTCCCTGCACTTTTGGTGTCGCGGTCAACACACAGAAGATGCTTGCTCTCCATTTACTCACTGTAGAGAGCAGGGAGAGATCATCTCCATGAGTGACACATTGGAATTGGTTGAGACATCAAAAATGCAGAAGACTGGGTCCCGGGGTCCCTTTACTTTAGAGCAGCAGTAGAGGACTTGAGAGGCAAGTACAGCTTTGGACTTCTAATGCTTAACCAGCCTCACAAAATTGATCACCTAGTCTCGGGATAGGCCATCAGTATTAGACCGGTTGGGGACTGACTCACAGTAACCTCGCTGATCAGAAGGATATGGGGATCAGACCCCCAATGATTTTGGCACTTTAAAAAAACGATATAATGATCTAATATTTCGATCTCGGAATAGGCCATCAATTGAATAAAGTTGGATAACCCCTTTAAAGGTATTTTTAAATTTTAGAAAAAATTTCCATTAAACAGAGCACTAACTATGCTACACTTTGACCTATATGGTTTATAAACATTTATTTACATAGAGAGGTATAGACTGCATGTAAAACAGTAATATTTCATAACAAAATACATATAGGGTATGTTCACACGATGTATTGCAGCCCCATAGACATGCATTACCCGCGGCTTATCTCCCTGCGTGTACAATATGATCGAGCTATGGATTATCGTAATTATGGGGTGCATTTCCCTGCATATTAAGCACAGTACGCTGCAAAATACGTGGCGAAATGCACCCCAAAATAAGCCGTGTGAACATACCCATATACATAGGTATATACACACACACACTGTTTTATATATATAGTACATAGTTGCATAACACTAAGATATGCCAACAACATCCAATCTAGACTAGTGCTATCAGCACAGGGAAAGCCCCATGCCATGTCATGTTCTGTCAGGTCCAATTTTATAACACAATGACCAACGAAAGGGCCCCACTATAGGAATCTAAGTAGAGGTGACAGGTGGAGATGCTTTTCAAGTCAGGGTTCAAATGCTGTGACCACAACCACTTGTATATTTAAAGCATATCCTCGTGATAGGCTATCAATGTCTACCATGAGATAACCCATTTAAGGTTTATTTGTAAATGGATTGTGATGCCTTGAAAACGTATAGTCATAAGTAGTCCTAGTGCAATGGGCTTGAGCTGGTGTCAATGTTCTTATGTATCAAACGCACCAATGTTTCCAAAGCTAAAAGTTTGACATCAACTCCATTATCTACTATGCACTGCTCGCATTCTCTTCTATTGCATTGATTTTGCTATTGGCACAAGCAGTGGGCTGGTGTCAATTACCAAGATTCATTCATTGCACTTTAACAGTAGCAGTTGCTATGAGACAAGCAGCAAATATATTTATTACCACCTGATGTCTATATCTGAATCATGTAAAATCATCAGAATAATACCTGCAGAAACGCGGGGGCAGTCTGGCAGCATGGATTCCACCGAAGTGTCTAACGGTTCGCTGCTGGAAACCCAATTACAGCAATTCTACAAGGACATATTAGAGAAAATATAAATATGAGAGAAAAATGACAGGAAATACAATATCTGCTTCCATTCCCTGAGAAGACTAATGTTATTATGTACTAACAGATTTATCAATAGGCACATACAGCAAAGAGGGGTAACAAAACATTGTCATTACTTTTTCAAGCTGAATCCAAAATTAATGCTCAGTTATCAATCAATCCCATTTACCTGAATGGGGACAGATATCCATGCGCTGCCTCCTCTGAAGCAGAAATGGGTACAGGAGGATCCTATTCTTGAGATACATCAAGGTCCACAATGTGAGACCTGCATCAATCAGACATTTATAGCATATCTTGTGGATAGAAAGCCTGAGACGGGAACACCCCTTTAAAGAAATTATCCAGAAAACACTGCTGCACTTTATTATTATTATGCGGTTCCTATAACCAAGAAATAATAAGCTAATGGTGCCCAATTTAAAAAAAAAAAGAAAAAGACGACTATACTCACCTTCCACTGCTCCAGCACTGGCTCTCCCCCAGACCTCTGTTTCCTTTCTTCTTCTTCCTCTGAATGGGGATGTCCCCACTTCAGCCACTGTTTGGCAGCAATGGTCACAAGCCGCTACCTTACATCAACGCTTCGGGCTGCTCCCTTACAAACAGTAATGTAAGGGAGTGGCATATGACCAATGCCGCCAATCAGTGGCTGAAGTGGGGACGTCCCCATTCGGAGGAAAAAGAAGAAAGGAAACAGAAGTCGGCGCTGGAGTAGGGGAGCAGAGGAAGGCGAGTATAGTTTTTTTTTTTTTTTGGGCCACCGGCAGCTTATTTTTGTCCCATAGGAACTGGACAACCCCTTAAATAAAGGGCCTAAGGGGCCGTATATGACATAAGAAATTCAAACAGCACCACAAAAAGTCATCAAGTTCTGTCCATTCCAGCCCTGCACCATGCCTGACACAATGGGGCCTATTTATGTCTAACTCGAAAACTAGCAACCAATCAGAGCTGAGATTTTCTATTCCAGAGCAGCTTAAGCTAAGTTCTAACTGGTTGCTATGGGCAACAAAAAAGTCTTACACTTAGGCACTTTTGAAACATGAGGCCCAAAGTATCAGGTTTTCTTGTAGTGTTAAGGCAAAATGTTCAGCAGATATAAAGATAAACCTTTCCATAAGGAAACAAACATAAGATTTACTTAAACAGTGAATCTAGAACAAACAAAGCTTAATTCTATAAACAAATAAAATCAAAAGGCATCTATGGCAGTCATTTCTTAAATAAAACCAGAAAAAAAATCTTATACCCCTTTTTTTCTATGCGTAGCCTTCTTAGTTACATTTTAGTGGTAACCTTTCTCTTCACAGGCTAACAATAATAATTTCCTTCAATGAAATTCCAACCACTTGTGGGCCAAATATAATTACACCGCAGGCCCGAGTTTATATGTGAAAATATTGGGCTATTTGTCTTTACCTTCAGGTAAAATAGGTCATTATTATTAGACCATTTCTAGACACTTCTAGGACTCGTCTGATAAAAGAGTGTGGCCTCAGTAGAATGGGTGTGGCCACGCTTGAAAGGGGTGTAGCTTAATGTATGGAGGCGTGCATCAAAAAATGAGCTAAAATTTTTACTCAATTAGTGGCATAAAAACGACCAATAGAAGTTGTAAACTTAGACTAGGCAGTCTAAACCTGCGTCAGATTTATCAACAGTATGATAAACGTGGCACATTGTAAGTCTGCACTGTCTAAGAATTAGACAGTACTGATAAATCTGCTCCATTATGTTGCGTTTTAAGGCTTTGTCTCCACTGCACACAAAAATGTCCGTTTTCAGCATTTTTCGTTTTCAAAAGACGCTGAAAACAACATTGTAAAGAGGTCCCGCAGACTTGTACAGTAAAAACGTCCTGTTGTCTCCACATAACGTGTTTTTTCTGCTCATTTTATTTGCTGGTCGTTTTTTGAAACATGTTGCAAAAAACCACCTAGTAGGGCAGAAAATTTACTATTGGAGTCTATGCAAAGCGTCGGATATTTTTGGCACGTTTTTTGCAGAAATCCATAGCAAATCTAATGCAGTGCATTGCTGAAAAACAACGTACAAAAAAAGCTGCAAAAACGCATAAAACACCGACTTGTTTTCAGCGGCTTTTGACAGGCAGTGGACAAAAAACTCATTTTTATGAACATTTTTAGGATTTGGTTTTCAGGTCGTTTTTGTCCAATGCCGTGTAGATATAGCCTAAAACTACTTAAGAATTTAAATCAACAAAAAACACATGAATTTTTAACACCTTAACCACCGACTGCCAACATTTGACGTCAGGCCCTGCCGGTTGTCTGTCTGCAAGGACATCAAAAGACATTGCTGCAGACAAAAGGGTTTTGCGGCTGCCAGTGCAGGGCTGTATTTAACAGCTTTGCTCCCAAAGCAGTTTCTGTGAACGTCAGGGAGTGGAGAAAGCCTCCAATCACCTTTGATTGCTGTGGTCAGTGACCACGACATAATCAAAGGGGATTCCCCTGCTTCAGCAGTTCACCGGGACTCTATGCAGTTAGCCTTGGGGACCTAGAGTAGCTCCAGGGCTGTCTGTATAGCAAGTATGTAGTCAGGGCACACTGAGTGTTGCCCTAGCAGCAGCCAATGTCACACTGACACAGACGCTAAGCATATAGGAGTATACGAATACGGTACATTGCTAAGTATTAAATAGTTATCTCTTAATGGGATTAAAAATAAGTAAATAAAAGCAATAATAAAAGAAAAATAAATATTTAATAAAAAGTATTGTGCATACCTTACACACAAAAAAACTAACTGGTTATTTACTGTAAAGTGTGAAAGGTGTAAAAATCAAATGTAGAAAAACACTTTTTTATGTTCATGCTGCAAAATATTTTTTTTAAAAAATTTGCAGTAATTTATTTGTAAACTTAAACTATGCCGCCCCCCCCAAATACAACTTCTCCCACATAAAACAAGTCCTCATACAACTGCGTTGTACAATTGCTGAGACACAGGGAGGCAAAAACTAAAAATCTAGCTGGGTCATTAACCCCTTAAGGACCCGGCGGTTATTTGGGGTGACACGTTCGTTTTTCCCTCCTCGCGTTCTGAAAGGCATAACTTCTTTATTTTTCCACCTATATAGACACATGAGGGCTTTTATTTTGCGGGACAAGATGTACTTTCTAATGGTGTTATTTACTATACTATAGAATATACTGGGAAACCGCAAAAAAAATTCCAAGTGGGATAAATTGTGAAAAAAATGTATTTTCGGCATGTTTGCGGGGGTTTTGCTTTTACGGCGTTCAATCTTCGGTAAATATAATGTGTTATCTGTATTCTTCAGGTTGTTACGCATCCGGCAATACCAAACATGTAAGGTTTCCGTTATGTTTTGGTACCGTAAAAAAATTCCAAACATTTTCTATTTTTGAAATTTGCGCCACGGCGCCATTTTGTGCGACCAATAACTTTTTTGTACTAACACCTACGGACGTCAGTGAGGGGGCATTTTTTGCGGGCTGAAGTGTACTTTTTATCGCTAGCAGTTTGGAATGCATGCGACTTTTTTGATCATTTTTATTCCATTTTTTGAGTGACGTAAAATGACCCAAAAAACTCAATTTCGGCGTTTGGAATTTTTTTTCTTCTCGGTGTTCAGTGTACGGGATAAATGATGTTATATTTTTATAGATCGGACTTTTTCGGACGCGGCGATACCAAATATGTGTAACTTTTTTTATTATTTTAATGATTTTATTTGTAAAATGGGGAAAGGGGGGTGATTTGAACTTTTAATATTTTTTATTTTTTTTGTACTTTAAAACTTTATTTATTTTTTTTTTTTACTGTAACATTGAGGCCACCTGTGGTACTTGACCACTAGGTGGCACGATTGTTAATACAACCTAATGCATTGCATAGGCAATGCATTAGAGTGTACAAAGATGGCGGTTTCCCCACTTCCTGTCTGCGGACGGAAGTGGGGCAAACCGGCCAGGGTAAGTGACGGGAGCCTTCCCAAGGCTCCCCACCACAATGCCCGGTGATCGGATCGGCGCAGCATAGCTGCGCTTATGCCGATCACCGCACCGCTTGGTGCGCGGCACCGATCGGCGTTAATTCAGACGCCGCGGCCATCTTTGCCGCAGTGTCTGATGGGTTAAATAGCGCCAGCGGGCGGATGCCACCCGCCGCGCTGTTACTGCCGGGTGTTAGCGGCAGATCGCCGCTAACACCCGGCGGCTGTGCAGGGGGGTCGTGGCGCGACCCCCCCGCAAAGCCCCTTAGCGGCCCTAGGACGTACTGATACGCCCAAGGTCGTTAAGGGGTTAAAGGGAATGTGTCATCAAAAAATGACTTATTGTTTAACTCACATTTTTATGTTAAACACATTTTTTAAGAATATTTGGTTATATTTTTTTTTAATTTTCCATATCACTTTCAATATTTTTTAATAATTCTTAAGTCCTGCAGTTTTCGCTTTGGCCACTGAGCCTAATAATAGTCTGACACTTCCTGTTCTGTAGAGAAAGATTCGTTGTCTGCTCATTATTAACACAAGGGTCAAACTGAAAGGAGACACCAGTGTGAATAGATAACACAGGATCCACCAATCACAAGAGGAGATAGTCAAAGTTCACCCTTTCACTTCCCAGGTCACAGAGCATGACTAGAGAACTCTCCTATAGAAGTGAATGGGACTGAGTCAGTCTTAAGTCTCCTATGTGCATGAAGCTGTTGTAAAGCATCACTCTGACTGCTGTTAAAGAAACACAAACAAGGCCTAGTGACCAAAGTGAAAACTGCAAGACTTAAGAATTATTTAAAAAATATTAAAAGTGGTATGAAAAAAAAACAAACAACCAAAAATGTCTAAAAACTGTGTTTAACATAAAAATGGGACTTAAACTGACTCATTTTTTGATGACACGTTCCCTTTAAGGCCTGGTGCTTAATGGGTTATCTAATCCAAAGTTCACCTACTGGAATTTATTACAAAATTACCTGTATTAAAAAGAATGTTTTTTGGGTGAAAAACAAACCACCTCATGCAGTTTTACTGCATACATTTCTAATTAGGATTTTCAAATGCACGTGTCTTTGATGCAGTTGAGAAACGGAACAGAAAAACATGCAGCAATGCAATGTGTGAACCTGGCTTTAAAAGCCAAGATTATATATTCATGCTGGAAAATGGTAATACATAAACAGAATGCTCAAAGGCAATGCTTACAATGACATGGTATAGAATGGCCATTCTGGTGTGATTTTCATATATCAACCTTACACCTACTTGCAGGGGAATGGCTAGAGAAGCTGGCTCGGGTACTGGCTATCAGGTGGTGGCACCACCAAGCCGCTCTGCCTTGGCCAGGGTATTTCGATAAGGGCTAGAGCAGTAAACTGAATCACTGGCCAAGGTGAAGAAAAGCATAGCCACAGGTCTATATGCAGTGGTAGGCTTCCTCCTGCATACATTACACATATGTCTTTATATCATTCTGAAGAATATGAAATCCATAATCATTTTTCCCTTAGTTTTCCCCCCATTCTCCCACTTGAGTGTCTCGAAGTCTGCACACACTGTCACATTTATAAATTCTACTTAACAAACAATGACAGAAACGGAATTTCAATGTTGATGCATGTCAATAACTCTATCTAAAGAAGAGACCTGCAATGAATTATTCTTTTCCTAATGTGAAAGGGATTAGGGGGCCATGTAAATACGACATCCCTGACTGATGGGTAAACATCAATCATAAAGTATTAACAACAGAACAGTACATCCCCACAAATTTGCCGCTCTAAGACATCAGCACATTGAATCCCCTCTGATGCTGGAATTCTCCTAAAAAAAGAAAAAAATCGGAAAGAGAAGATACAAACTGTATAAAGGCTTTCACTGCAAAATAGAACACTTTGCTTCTACTCATTCATTCTGGGCACCTGTTTTGTAACATCCGGAGAGATTTCACCCATCAGGTTTTACCAAAAGAGGGAAAAAAGTTGATTGCTAGTCTGGTAAACAGGCCGGCATTGTGCAGTTTTAGATATCTGCTACTCTGCCTGTGCACCATGGAATCTATCCCCGACATGGAAAGATCCTTGACTGGTAGATCAAGTGTCTTATTGTATTTCCTTAATTCATTCTGTCTGGAGGAAGATGTCAGCTGTATAGCAGTGAGGAGAAATGTGAAAGCCTTGAATCCCCACCAATAAAGGCCAAGGAACAGAGTTTTGAATAGATTTGTCAAGGCAACCTACTGTTCTGAGTCCAGGGAGTGCAGCGAGGAGATAAAGAGAAGGTTGCTATATCAAATTAGGTACAAAATACATAGATTTATTTCTGATCCACAATCATGTTTCTTAATTTTTTTTTACTCATGCAGAGTAATAGATTAGACTAGAGGTGCACAAAAATTGGAAACAAAAATATGTAGTGTGATGGAAAAAATGATGGAACAGTCACATTAGGAGGATTTCTCATGATGATTGAGACCTGCCTTCTTGTGAGATTTCCATATATATAATAAATATATATAATTTTATAATATATATATATATATATATATATATATATATATATAATATATTATAAAATATAAATATACACACATACATATATGTATGTATATAATATATATATATATGTGTGTGAATATAATATAATATATATTATGTGTGTGCTGGCGCATATGAAATTTATTGTGGTCTATGTAAATTAAAGTTTGTCTATACATATAATATTATGTGTGTATATGTGTGTAGTAGTATATAATGTGGTGTCAAAGTATATATATATATATATATATATATAGATACACACACATACATACGCGGCACATATATATATATATATATATATATACACACATACATATGTATAGATACACACATATGCACGCACACACACACACATATATATATACATATATATACATACACACATATATATACACACACACATATAAACATACATACATACGCACACATATATATATATATATATACATACACATATGGCCCAAAACACAATATATATATTATAACACAACACACAAAAATATTATAATACACACACACACACAAAAAAATTATTATACACACAACACAAAACCCAAAAAATATACCACAAAGAACCACAATATAAAAGAACACCCCAACACTTAAAAAAAAAAATTTTAAAAAAAAAATATAAAGAAACACACTAAATACACAAATCCCACAAACACAAAAACATAAATATATATATTATAATAAAAACAAACACACACACAACACAAATGAAACATTATTGTTTAAAATCAGGAAATTCTTATCTCTTTTTATTTTCCCTTTTTTTGATTTAAAAGTTAGTGTATTTTACACCTAAAATAAATAAAAATAAAGAACAACCAATAAAAGGAAAACCCTTACAAAATCAGAAATCATAAAATAAAATTTAAACATTCAATTTTTAATACCTAAATTAATCCCTACGAAACTGTATCGAGCCTTGAAAAACCCCAAAAACAACCACAAAACACTTTTTTTTAGGAACGGGGGCGGGGAAAAAATACACAGGAGTACTGTCAATTTCCAAAAAGCGACTCCTTTTTATCATTCATCTCAGCTCCTCATACATTGAAAATCCATGACTTGTATGCTTGCTAAAAATAGGCCGACAATGTTAAAACATAAACGGTCTAAAACGACTCCCTGCCCCCCCTCGTCTCTCTGTAATGACAGCAATTAGAGAGTCATACAAGCCGCTATTAGTTATATATTTTAAATATCATTCAATCTTTTCACACACCCCGCCCTGTTCATGATAAGACTAAAGGAATATCTGGCTGCTTGGCCTCGCTTAAATAGAGTCAATTATAACTTTATTATTATATCGTTTTAAATTTAAAAGCCTTTACCAAAGGGTGAAAAAACACCAAAATGATATGCGATATGCAATTAAAAATATCAGGAAGAAAAAGAACCCGGGGGATAAAAGCGTTGCATAGGAAAATTAACATATGAAGGGTATCCCAGTAGGGCAAAATAAGCTAAATAATTTGTTTAATGTGGTTGATTGCAGCATGATTTAGTCTTGTTCAACCTTTATTTCAGACTACTCCCTGGAACGGATTAACATATGAAAATCATTACTTTAGAGACTATCAGGGTCCTTAATTTGAAAATATTTAATTGTAAAAATTACTTCTTGAGCACTTAATTGCTCGTATACTCTCAAGTGACACTAGGATGGAACAGAAATTCCCAATAATCATTATGGGTTATGACCCAACAGAGCCACTGTGTGAAACGTAAAAGGCATCAGAGGCCAGACCTAACAAGACCTATCAAGATATAAATGGAGACTTAGTGTAACATTAGATGGAGTCTATTACTCATCATAATTAGGAAAGAAATTTATGTAGACAAAAGAAACCAAAGTTGATTATATGATGTAGTCTTCAAAAAGAGTTAGGTGGCCATGGCTTAATATATAGCAGGACATTGGAACACAAACCTTATGGATTGTTGCAAAAGGGTGCAGGGCAGGTGCTATGATTATTGCATATTTATATCCAAGATTTAGGCAGACCTACATAGATCTCTAAATTGTCCAAGAGATTAGTTATCTGGGCCAAAATGTATAAAACACTACAGCATGTCTTCTGATATGAAAAGAAACAATATGGGAAATGGTCCTTATATACACAATACGTAACCCACCACATAAGGCAGCAAGATGTGGGTTCTGTGTAACTGTGATACCAAACCTTAACGCAGTTTAATTAGCTACCTTGTGTGGATGCACTATAGGATTAATTGGAGGACACCACACAGTATAGAGTGCTAAAACCATTATGATCAAATTATTCTGCAGCTCTATCCAATTGAGGAAAGTACAAAAAGTGGTGGAACCCCTGATGGAGGATCAAGCATTACATGCTCAGAAAAAATGGGATTCCAACATGGTAGTATAAAATTGTAAAATAAATCATTGCTATAGTGTTATTATAGTATAAAAAAGGTACCGGCTCTTGGTCAGTAGAGAAAATTTGCACTTTAAATAAAAGAAACAAAATTTGTGAAAGGGTCTAAAACAGTATAAACCTCAGATGGTCCCCATTATGATACATAAATGCTGTTTTATGTGGCTCTGAGACAGTCAAAAGTAAAATTAAAAAGCTCTCTGGCAGCATCTGTAGGGGTAGGGATTTTGCCAATGGGTTATATGACAATTCTGACAATCAGTAGGAAAACAATATTCAGATAAAAACAATATAGTAATAGCTTTCTAACTCAGACTGGGTTATTTAAAAATGGGGCAAATAAATCCAGAAAAAATTTAGGGTTTTCTCTTGGGAAATTTTTTACTCAAACAGCTAACAGGTTAAATAATAAGAACAAATAACAATATGGGATTAAAGAACAATGAAACTATCAACCTTCAGGTCCAAGACAAAAGCATGCCGGGTACTCTACAAATGTGGATGCTAGAACAACTCGATACATGAAACAAACTTAAGTACTAAAACATGGAACAACTGAACTCAAATACTAGCCAGGGTCCGTAGTATAAAAATTAAGCCCCGGAACAACAAAAAACCCAAAAAAATACAAGGAACAACTAAGCTCAATACTAATACATGGAACAACTAAATTCAAATATTAACGCATGGAACAACAAAACAAATACTAATGGAACAACTAAACTTGTGGATGGGAACAAAGGTTATATATATGTGTGATCCTTTGTGTCTCCATTTTAATGTATTAGTTAGGATATACCCAAATATATATAAAATATAAATATATATATATATATATATATATATAAATTAAAAGAGGACATCCAAAACACATTTAAAACCTTTTTTCCCACAATGTAACCCCCCCCCCCCCCCCCCCCCAATTCCCTTTAAGTTTTTAGAGCATTTCCCCCATAACCCAAATGGACTTCTTTGAATTACCTTGTTTAGGCATTTAGTGCGAGGAGGTCTATAGCTAAGGAATACCAAAAGACCCCACACCAGGTCCAGTGATGCTTCTTTTCTACTAATTTGCAAAAGTATAAAAAAAAGCTGCCAAATTTTCCGAAAATTTTTACAAAACCAGGGGATGTTGTATTTTCTTCTCGGTGCACCCTTTGTTTACTTTTAAGTAAATTTTTACCCCCCCCAAGGACAGAATAGCCCATTTGAGGCTACTTCCATTTCAAACTCAATACTAATACATCGAGCAACAAAACTTAAATACTAATGCATGAAACAATTAAACAAATACTTATACATGAAACAACTCAACTCAAATGCTAATTAATGGAAAAACTCAACTTAATACTAATACATGGAACAACTCAACGCAATATTAATACATAAAACACTCAATACTACAACATGGGACAACTATACTCAAATACTTGTACATAAAATAACTAAAATCAAATAATACTCAACTCAAATACTAATGCATGGAACAACTAAACAAATACTAATGCATGGAACGACTAAACTCAAATACTTATACTAGGAAAACTTAATACTACTACATGGAACAACACAACTCAATACTGCTACATGGAACAACACAATACTAAACATGAAAACAATGCAGATCGATACTGTACTCATATCTGTGTAATTTCCACAGGCCTGTCATCCTGTATATTAGGCAGATTATTTAAAACTGACAGATTGTTAAACCATTATGCAAGCTAAAATGTCTTTGCTTTCAAAAGCTCCTAAGAAAAATGACCCACTGATAGGTCACTGTTAAGAATTTATGAAAATTAATTCTTAGAGCTGCTTGCACATGTTAGGAGACTAAAAATATAAAAAGCATGGTGCTTGCATGTGAACATAGAGCCAAAGTCACCATACCCTGACAGAAAACTCAAAGTAGACCAGAATGTTAACTTAATGTGGTTAAGGCAGACACAACTATCACATCTATGGAGTCTTGTACTAAGCTAATTCACAGCACATGGCTGCAAACCCAGAAACCATCATCTTCTTTCTTGTGAGCAAAATGGAAAATCTAACACACATGGAAAATAAGGAACATATCTTATATTTGCATAAATCTGTGATCTATAACTCAAAGGGAAGTTATTGATTTTAGGTCCTGAATATGAAGACTGAAGTATAATCAGAAGTTTCAAGATGTAACAAATTCAAAGGTAAAGTTGGCCAACTGACACATACAGTATGGGAAAGGAATGTAAATTTTCCTACAAATGTCAAAATTTGAGATCTCAAATGGATCAATGATCCTCTACAGCAGGGGTGTCAAAAACTGGCCTGCGGACCATTTCTGGCCCGCCATGCAGTAAGTTTTGGCCCGCCAGAATATTTCAATTTTGTATTACAGCTGGTGTGAGCGCACCTTGGACGGCAGAGGCCTCACTAGGCAGTTTTATCCGATGCCTGTGCCCCAGATAAAACCTCCACTGCCCTGAAACTGAATGTCGCCAGGTTCCAAGCCCCTGACAGTCTCTTTAAGTGTATGTGGGTCCTGTAGACGTACATACACTTGAACACTGCTGCGGAGCAGAGAGTGAGAGATCCCTGCCCCACGGAGTACTCCGGTGGGTCGCAAGCAGACTTGCGGCCCTCTGGAGTGTCCAGCACAGGCGCCGTGTATATATCATCATGCTGCTTGTGCGGACGGAATGATGACTGCCTGTGCGTAAAGACCAGGAACAATGACAGCTTCAAGAGGGGAACAGGAAAAAGGTGAGTACTGTTAGTTTTTTATCTTTAATTTGCCTTAAAGCGCTATCATACTGGGGGACCTATTATATATCTACCATACTGGGGGACCTATTACTTAAATATCTACCATGCTCTATATTTCTACCTAATGGGGGCCTATAAAGGAATAATGGATGACACCCAATCCCCATATATAGGTGCTGGAAAACTGAGGATTCTAAAACGTTTGTGTGGTAAATTCTGCAGAGGCGAGTTGTGGCCGGGAGAAGACATCATAGCGGTCTGGGCTGGATTAAGAAAAAAAAAAAAAGAAAGTGAGCGACTCTAATCAGAGGAAACATCTCTGAGTCACTAAATGTAACTGCTGTGTAATCACTTATACGTCTGCAAAGCGCCTACATACAACTAGTATCTACCACTATCTGGTTGGTGTATGTTGGTGGTATATGTCTGCAGAGCCTGCGCACACTGGTCATCTACCACCATATGGTGACTGTATGGCAGTAATATATGTCTGTAGAGCACCTGTGTACAACTGATAGTCACATGTGATTTTTCTTTTTTTAGTAACAATCATTCGTATGGTATATTTGTTCCATGTATAGGTGTATTATTCGGTGACTGTTATAAGGTATTACACTGTCACACATAGAAAAGCGCTAAAATGGCCAAAAGAAAGGCAGATAAGCCATCAGTTGGGTGCTGACATTCAGCAACCACCTAGATCAGCTGTACCAAAGTGGCACATGCACTGTAGAGTGGTATCATTCACTGTGAATGAGGGCTGTGCTGCAATACCCTAAGCCAGCCACAACGCAGGAGATGTGACACGTTTCGGCGTTACTTCCCTTGTGTGATACTACCGGAAAGGAGATGACACTCAGCACCCCACCGATCCCACATTGAGGGCCTGTCCAGGATAGGTCATCAGTTTATTTTTCTCTCGATAACCCCTTTAAGATTGTTTCCATATGAAAAGATTCATCTTTATATCTGTTGGGAAGAAAATATTTCCTAAATTGTAACTTTTTTTTTTTACTAAATATTCTGGTCGTCCCGCGACTTTGTCCAAATTTTTACTTTTGGCCCACTGACTGTTTGAGTTTGACACCCCTGCTCTACAGTATGCATCTACTCAATGCAAGAGAAATGACAAATGACAGTATAGGAATCCTTATATTTAAAGATGGTTTTTAAATGAAATCATGATTTGGTTAAAAAAACAAACAAAAAACTCTCACTGCGAATGCAAACTAACTGATAGCTGGCAATGGAAATATAGGTAGTTGGTTCAGCCACTGACACAAAAGTACTTATATATAATCAGTGTCGTACTGGCCCACTGAAGAACTGGAACATCCTCTGGTGGGCCCTGGGAACTACACACTCACAGTCCATTTTCCTTGGTATGCACATACAGTTAGAAACATGAGGATTACCGGCCCCAAGCTCTGTAGTGCAGTAAACAGCACAGGAGGCATGATGTACCAATCATGCCTCCTAAGCTACTGGTCACCTAGGCCAAAAGTGTTAGGCTTAGGCCTGAAGCTTTTTGCCTAGGAGACATCACACCTCTCTCGCTGGACACAAGCTCCCGACGCATGCTGCTTGGCAGAGGAACGGGGAGAGATGAATATCTTGTTCTTTATTTTTTTGTTTAACAATCAGAAGGCCTATAGAATGACATGGATGCTAAATATTTACCTAAATGAGTCCTATATACTTACAGGGAATCTATATACCTACAGGGGGCATATATATCTACATACAAGTGCTACCTAAAGGGGGAGGGGTCTACCTAACTACAGTAGCTATATATATATCTATCTGCAGGGGAGTCTACCTAGATATAGGGGGCATATATAACTACAGGGGCTCTATATACCTATTTAAAGGGGGCCTATATACTTACAGGGGTCTACATATCTACAAGGCACATATATATGTATAGGAGCTCTATATGCCTTATTCCTACAGGGGTCATAACAACCTAAAGAGGTCCATACCTACCTACAGAGGTCCATACCTACCTACAGGGGGTCTATATGATTACCTACAGGATGTCTAAAATCCCCTCCCCGTAAATCTATATACCAACCTAGGGGGGCCCCTATATACCTACCGAACAGGAGCCTGTATACCTACATACAGGGAGCTTTAATACCTACCTACTAGGGCCTAGAAACCTACCTAAAAGTGGGTTTTCCTATCTGTTTTACCTAATATTTAGGGGGGGTGTAAAACCCCTACTATATTGGGGGTTTTTAATTTACCTCCCTCTATGGGAGCACAAAAATAAATAAAATTTTGGAAAAAAGATATTCCCTTTACCCTTTGGGGGGGCCTTTTAAAACTGTTTGGGGCACAAGGGGGGGTCATTTTTTTACAGATATTTTAAAAGTTTTTTTGGGGAAAATTTTTGGGGGGGAGGGAATCTTTGGCTGGAAGAAGTAGTCAATTCGGTCTAGGCCAACTAGAGAAGAAAAGGGAAAAAGAATAACTCAACAGATAAGGGAACGACTCATCAGAGAAGACATCCCCTGTGATTCCATGGATATAACAGTGCGGAAAGAGTCCCTTTTAAAACGGGTAGTTTAACACTGTATGGTCACGGGGGGCAAAAAATTTTTGGGTTTTGTAGTGTAAGGGGTTTTTTTTTTTTTTTAATTAAAAATGGTATGGTGAATTGTTGCTTCATTTAATGTGGGTGGTAAAAATGAAGCGGTAAAAATTTAGTCCACTATGGGGGTTTTAAATTTTATAACTGTAGGGACCTTTAAATTTGCTTTTTATCCCTAGAATTTAAAAATTTTATAGATTTTTTTTTAATTTTTAATTGTATAAAATTGTACATTAAAGGTAGGGGGGGACATATATTTTTTCTTTAACCTTTTAATGTCATCACACACCAGTCGTATAATTTGAACAAACCGGCAGGTGCAACCCCCACGGGTTTGGAAAGGGGAGGGAGGCACAGTAAAGTGGGCTTTTGGGTTTAGCCCTTAAAATCAACTCCTCTGGTGGGCCTAAGGCACCCCAATCCAACACTGTATATAATGCATAGATAAGTTGAAACTTTTCCCTTTTGGGAAAAACCCAATTGATAAACCCTCTCACACTGCCCGGGTAAAAAGGCCCAAAGGGTTTGTTTCCATCTTAGACATTTAAATAGCATAAAAATAGGTTTAACCCCAAAAAAGGGTTTTAAAGGTAAAGGGTTTTTCACCCTCGGGAAAACCCCACCCTCTCAAAAAAGGGGCCCCTCCAAACTTCTCGTGCAGAAGGGAGAAAAGGGGCCACACATGTAAAACTCTTTAATTCCTTCCAGGAGAGTTCGGGAAAACAACAAGGGAGTATCCAGCTGTAATCAGAACTTGCAAAAAAAATAACCAGAAGCTGACCATTCTGCACAAAGAAATATGTGGGCACATTCTTGAGATATAGAACCTACACCTATCAGACACTTCTGGCATAACTTGTCAATGTGGGAGAACCACTTTAGGCTGTACATGAGTTGTACAAAAGAATATCCTTTTATATATGAATTGGGTTTAAGGATATTGTTTTTATTATACTAGACTTTCAATTTTAGATTTTTTTTTCTGTAGCTAAGCTCTGTTTCATTTTTTTCTTTTCTGTGATATAAAACAAAGAACAAGAATATATCTGTGAAGCAAATAAAAAAACCAATGTTAGTTCTAACAGGCCCTTGGAGACAAATTTGGGGGCTTTTGGGGAAATTGGGAACAGAGATGTTCTTTAAGGAGCAGACATACCACTTGTGCAACTGTGTGACTTCACAAGGGACCTTGCAGGTAAGGAGGGGGGATACCTTTTTATCTTTAGAAATCCCAAAAAAAAATACTGCTTTGTTTTAGAAAAATCACATTTTTAATTTGGGTCCAGAAGCAAAAAGGGGTGGTCACTGCACCTTTGTTAATGAAGTTGCATCGGCATAGGGTTGCCTTCTCTGATGAGTCACATTTTCTAGAGCAAACACCCTTCAACCACTGCTGGAAGAAATGAAAAGTTGGTGGGGGCAAAGTTTTTTGGGTCTGGGGAATGTTTTTTTTTTTGGCATTCCCCTTGGGCCCATTTCCAACTGTTTTTGGGTGAAAACCCCTTTTTTTGCCATCAATCACCCATACATGCTGTTTGCCCTTCAGGGGTTAAATGGGTTTTCCCCCAAAAAGACAATGTAAAATGTCACATGGCTAGAAATATCAGACAACGGTTGGGACAGCAAGACAAAGGTTTCCTTGTGTGCCCTTGGCTCCCTCATCCCCCAGATTTGAACCTAAATGAGCGTCTGTGGGACCACCTCAACCGTTGTGTTCACTATATGGATTCTCCCTCACCCCACCCTCCACCCAGCTGGGGAAAAATCATTTTGGGGCTCCAGAATACCTAGGGACAACCTTCCAGGACCTTTTTTAAGTCATTTTCCAAGCCATCTACTGCTGTCGTGCTCCCCATAGCTTTTTACCCCGGGATTTTAGCGAGAATCGGTTTAATGTAACTCATTTTAAAAAAATTTTTTTAAAGAAAAAAAAGCAAAAAAAAATTTTTTTATTTCCCCCCCCCCCCCCCCCAATTTTTGGTGGGGGTTTTTTTTAAAAAAAATTTTTTTTTGGGGGGCCCCCCCCCGCGGGCCAAAAGGAATTTTTTTTAAATTTTTTTTTTTTTTTTTTTTTTCCCTTTTTTAACCTTTTTTTTTTTTGGTTTATTTAAATAAAAATTTTTGGGGGGGGGGGAGGGGTTTTTTTTAAAAAATTTTTTTTTTTTCCCCCCCCCCTTTCCCCCTTTTTTTTTTGGGGGGGAAAGGGGGGCCCCCCCCCCCCTTTTTTTTGGGGGGGGTTTTGGGGGGGAAAGGAAAAAGGGGGGAAAGGGGCCCCTTTTTTTAAAAAAAAAAAGGGGGGGGGGGGGAAAAAAAAAAAATTTTGGGGTTTAAAAAAAAAAATAAAAAGGGGGGGGGAAAGGGAAAAAAAAATTTTTTTAAAAAAAATTTTTTTTTTTTCCCCCCTTTTTTCCGGGAAAAAATTTTTGGTTTAAAAACCCTTTTTCCCCCAAAAATTTTTAAAAAAAATTAAAAGTGGGGAAAAATTTTTTGGGGGGTTTTTTTTTTTTGGGGGGGGCCCCCGGGGGGTTTTTTTTAAACCCCAACCCCTTTAAAGGGGAAAAATTTGGGGGGCCCCCCTTTTAAAAAAACAAAAAGGGGGGGTTTCCCCGGAAAAAAAAAGGCCCCCCCCAAAAAAAATTTCCCCCCCAAAAAAAAAAAAAAAAAAAATTTTTTTTTAAACCCGGGGCCCAAAAAAAAAAAAAAAGGAAAAAAAAAAAGGAAAAAATTTCCACAAAAAAATTTTAAAAAAAAAAATGGGTTTTTTAACAACCCTAAAAAAAAAAAACCCCCCAAAAAATTTTTTGGGGAAAAAAATTTTTGGGGGAAAAAGGGCCCAAAATTTTTTTTTTGTTTAAAAAACCCCCCCCGGGTTTTTTTAAAAAATTTTTTTTTTTAAAAATTTTCCCTTTTTTTGGGGGGGAAAAAAAAAAAAAAAATTTTTTATCCCCCAAAAAAACCAAAAAATTTTAAATTTTGGGGGAAAAACCCTTTTTTTAAAAAATTTTTTTACCAAAAAAAAAAAAAAAACAAAATTTTTTGGGGTTTTTTTCCCCAAAAAAATTTTTAAAAAAAAAATTTTTTTGAAAAAATCCAAAAAAAAAAAAAAGGGGGTTTTGGGTTTTAAAACCCCCAAAAAAAAAAAAAATTTTTTTTTTTTTTTTCTGAAAATTTTTTTAAAAAAAAAAAAAAATGAAAAATTTTTTTTAAAAAAAACCCCCCGGGGAAAAAAAAAAAAAAAAAAAACCGGTTTTAAAATTTTTAAAAAAAGGGGGAAAAAATTTTTCCAAACCCCCCCGGGGAAAAGGGGTTTTTTTTAAAAAACCCAAAAAAAAAGCGGCCTTTTTAAAATTCCCCCCTTTTTTTTTTAAAACCCCCCGGGAAAAGGGTTTTTAAAAAAAAGGGGGGGGGGTTTTTAAAAAAATTACCCCTTTTTCCAAAAAATTGGGAAAAAAAAAAAAAGGGGGTTTTTAAAAAAAAAAAATTTTTTTTTAAAAAAACCTAAAATTTTTTAAAAAAATTAAAAATTTTTTTTTGGCCTTTTTTTAAAAAAAAAAAAAAAGGGCCCCTTTTTTTCCCCTTAAAAAAAACCCCCCTTTTTTTAAAAATTTCCCCCCCCTTTTTTTTAAAACCCAAAAGGGGGAAAAAAAAAAAATTTTTTAAAAAGGGCCCCCAAAAAAAAAAAAAAAGAAAAAAAAACCCCCCCCCCCCTTTTTTTTTAAAAAAAAAAACCCTTTTCCCAAAAAAGGGAAAACCCCAAAAAAAAGGGGGGGCTTTTAAAAAAAACCCCCAAAACCCAAAAAAATTTTTTAAATTTTGGGGAAAAAAAAAAAAAATTAAAAAAAAAACCCCCCAAAAAAAAAAATTAAAAAATTTTAAAAAAAATTTTTAAAAAAAAACCCCTTTTTAAAAAAAAATTTTTAAAAAAAAATAAAGGGGAAAAATTTTTTTTTTCCCCCCCCTTTTTAAAAAATTTAAAACCCCCCAAAAATTTCCCCCTTTTAAATTTTTTGGAAAAAGGTTTTTGGGGAAAAATTTTTTTGGGTTTTTTTTTAAAAAAACCCCCTTTTAAAAAAAAAAAATTTTTTTTTTTTTGGCCCCCGGGCCCCTTTTTTTAAAAAAATTTGGGAAAAAAAAAAAATTTTAATTTTTTTAAAAAAATTTTAAAAAATTTTTAAAGGTTTAAAAATTTTTTTTGGGTTTTAAAAAAATTTTTTTTTGGGGGGGGGGTTTTTTTTTGGGCCCCCCAAAAAAGGGGGGGAAAAATTTTTTTTTTTTTTTTTTTTTTAAATAATTTTTAAAAACCTTAAAGGTAAAACCTATGTGTACAGATAACACAGGATCTACCATTCAAAATAGGAATAGTCACAGCTCCCCTTCTCCCTCTTCTCTGCATACTGATCTCATCCCAGGTCACAGAGAATGACTAGAAAAATCTCCTATAGAAGTCAATGTATCTACTCCTATTCTCAGGATCCTATGTCCATGAAGCTGCTATAAAGCACCTCTTTAAAATGCGGTTTAAAGCAGCTTTGGCAAGATGGATGCCACCATAATCATTTAAAGACAAAATAATTAATCTACAGTCAGAAAATAAAAATGGCTAAGGAAAAAAGAATATGTATAAATATCTTGTTACATTTAGTAAAAAAAGGCAAAAGATTCCCTTTAAAAAAAGATGATAACTAGGTAAATGTGTTGATTTGGTCCTCAACTTCCCCAGATTCAGCTCTGGAAAAAATTAAGAGACCACTGCAAAATCTTCAGTTCCTGAGATTTTTCTCGTCAATGGTAAATTTTTGGAGAAAAATGTACATTGTTCTTTTATTATATAAACTACTGAAAACATCTCTCAGAAATTCAAAGCAAAAAATATTGTATTTATTTGCAGCAAATGAGAAATCTTCAAAATAATAAAAAAGCAGTAGTGCTGTCAGATCTCAAATAATGCAAAGAAAACAAGTTCATATTTATTTAGAAACAATAAGAAACAATGTTTTAAGTCAGGAAGAGTTCAGCAATCAATATTTGGTGGAATAACCATTTATTTTTTCATTCAAATTCCTTTTGACCTATTCCTAGCACTTGTTTTGCCATCCAGCTTGTCCTATTGCAAGAGGATTGTGAAGACCACAGCAGTGTTTTTTATACTTTCCTTCATTAAATAAGATTTGGTTCAGGTGATCACCTAATCAGAAGCACATTAAGTAGAATGAGGTGTACTTTAGTTGGAATTCAACTGACACTGGAATGGAATGGCTGTCAGACATGTAGAGATGCTGATTTTTAGAAAACTGTGAAGTGGTCTCTTAATTTTTTCCAAAGCTGTATATGCCCAATTGAGCATCTGAAGGATGAACAGAAAAAAAAATAGTTTGAGGCCCCAATTTGAGCAACTTATGGGACTGGTTTCTAACATATTGGTGCCAGATACTACAGTGCACCTTCAAAGGTCTTATGATGCTGAAGCCTCGAGTGGTCAGAGCTATCTGGCGGTATAAGGGGGAGGGTGGGTAATGAGATAATATATAAAAATATCATGGCTGACTGGTGCATATAAAGATGAAAAAATAAATATCCAACACTACATATATATTTCTTCTTGCACATATTAAGATTACACTGTGTGCACATTTCTCAGCATTTTACACCCTAAATATATCTCATGAATTCCCTAGTGCGTCACTACTTAAACATGAAAAGCAAAACCCACCGAAATTACGTTTTGCTGTGAGATTAAGCTGCCAAAACATAAAAAAAGCATCACTTGCAAATACATTTAAGTGCATGAAAGTGTTAATTAAGAGAACTTGTTACTATGTGCATGTCTTTATTTTGTTAGCTTTACTCCACATAAGACACAAAGAAAGAAAATTATTACCTCGCGCATCCACTCTCGAATCGTTTTATTGGCTTCCTGATGCCACACATTGTGAACAGAATCTGTCAGTGCTACAGCGGTGACCTTACTTTTCACATCAGCTTCACGCTGAATCATCTGTTGGGGAAAGAACAAAAACAGGTCTGAGAAACATATGCAAAATGTAGGATTTTAATCCAGCTGTGTTATAGATTGAGCAATTACTCAAATGTAGACTTCCTGTGTTTGAGCCTACTTTGATGGGATGCCTTGAAATGTTCTAAAAGTTTAGCAGTGCACTTTTTATGACCATCTTGTTGTAGGCCTTTTTTAATTGCACAATAGACTTTTTTTTAGTAAAAGTGACAATATACAATTATAATTCAAATGGGCCTTTCAGCATAGGAAATTTACAGGACTGCAACTATTTAAAACTCTAAAGAAACTGTGGAATATGAATATATATTATTCAAGCCACATGAAAAAGAGGGAATATATTGATTGAACATTCAATTTCCAGTCCCAAAAACAATGGCTTCTGTGACTAGAAACATATATTATGTATTTATAGTATATATATTTTTGAACAAACAATAACATCAATGTTCATAAACTGATCTTATTCCTGTGTGAGACTTGTCGACATTTTAGTGAGATTTATTTACTGCTTCAGTGTATCAAAAAATAAAGAAAATTTCCATACAGACTTGTATAAAAAATGTTTTCCACTATGCCAATGGCTCCTTTACAGTCCTATATATGTCCATTGTTGGAGACTACAAATCCCGTGTAATCTGATCCTGCAGTCATACTTCTGTCACCTACGTTTCGCTGGTATAATTAGCATACTAACCAGCGGACAGGTAGACGGTCGGATCACTGCTGGATCAGACTACACAGGATTTGTTATTAATCTTTAAAAAAAAGTTTTCTGAGTCAAAAAAAATTAAATAAATTGAAATAGGCCACAACTGTATTAAATGACAAAAAACAACGTTCCAGCACTGAAGCTCCAGTTGGGGTCTCCAGTGTCTGTCTGAACGGCACATGACCACTACAGCCAATTAGTGGCTTCAACAATCAGGTGCCATCACCACTTAGGATGTGAATGGCATGTGAGCGGTGATATCAATGGAATGGCGTGTGACTGATGAAGCCAATGACTAGGGTCAGTGTATAAATGCTGTCTAGAGAGACCAGAAATAATCAGGTACCAGAGACACTGAAGATGCTTCAACACTTGATATGCGATAAGTAAAGGTGAGTTTGCTTTTTTTTTTTAATATTTCATACAGTTGAGGCCTGTTTTTTTTAATATTATTATTATTATTTTTTTACTACACAGTCACATAGGTCTACATAGAAGCTGCAGAACCAAATCAGTACAAGAAGTAAAGGAGACTCTAAGAATTTCTTTTAATTATTATTTTTATTTTAGTTGCATTGCAGTAATCAAAACTGTTGCAAAAAAAAAATTGCTTATGTTTAAAAATACAGTAAGTTTGATGGCTACATACTGAAAAACATATAGAAGAAAGAAATGAGAAAATCACTGCCAAATGGCAATAACTAGTGAAAGGGAAAACATGACTAGATGTCCATACTGGCTCCTAGCACAATGTTTCTATGCAAATATGCCTTAAAGTGATTTTCCTATCTTGTAAAATAAGATTTAAGGCCAGTTGGTAGCTCTCTATGAGCTCACCACAGTGAACAGAGAGATTTCTAGGGGAGTTCCGAATATAGGCAAATGAGTATAATCGGGTATTTTTGAAGATCGAATAGAAATGAACAGGGGAGAGCTGTGCAAGCAATGCCATCTCCCCGTTGCGTGAGGCCTGCTTGCAGCTAACTATGAGCCGTCTTCAGAGAGGATATTACAAGATGGGGAAGATGGTAGCAACCTTTGGCTACCAGCACTGGTGAAATATGAGGGGCTGCTGATAAATCTTTGGCTTGGTGGTCTTTTAGTGTTTCTATGGTAACGAATGTTATGTCACATGAAAGCCTTATGTGTCTAATATACGTTTTCAAAATTTTGTGTTTGTAACTTATGGCAACAGTGATCTAGGCACGCGGGAAAGCAAAATGGCAGAGTCTAAGGCGATATTCACAGCAAACGAGAGCAGAGGAGTGATAACATTTTTGTTTCAGAAAGGAAAGTCCGCGAAGGATATTTATGGGAATGTCCAGACATTAGAGGAACGATGCCCTTCATATTTAAGTTAAGAATGGGTT
>JAODAL010009254.1:0-112134 GCA_025379985.1 Phyllomedusa bahiana | reverse complement strand
CTTGCAATCGCCCTCAGTGTCGCATTTTGCTCCTCTAGGTCTAAAATTCGAGCTACCAGAGTAGAAACATGCTTATATCTGCTATAGCAGTAGTCACACTGGACCTCTTGCTCCAGTAGTGCATACATATGGCAGATTGTGCACTGCTGGAAATTGCCAGTGAAGCTGCCCATTATCCCAGTGCAACAGCAATGAAGAGAAAAAAAAAAGTTAATTAGATTGAAGTATTAAATAAAATAGGTTTGTTTACTTACCAGTTTTTCTCTCCTGTTTTTAACTCTGTTTTTTTTTAACTCAGCACTCTGTTCTCTAAAGCACTCAGTTTGAGTCAAGCAATAGAGCCAGCAATAGAGCCAGTTCTATAGAGCTCTGGTGCTGGAATTTATACCTGTTGACACAAACTAACCCCTCCCCCAGTGATGTGATGCAAATGTCCTGCCAGTACACCACAGGTGATTATAACAGAAGGCTGAAAAGTGCTTTTTTTTTTAAAAAAAAATGTATCAGTACTAGAGATGGGCGAATTGATTCTAACGAAGTGGAATTCGTTTAGAATTTCAGGAAAACTTGGTTCTGAACGAAGTCGAAGTTTGGGTTACTTCGGGTGAACGAAGTGTGCTTTTCATTGATAAAATGGCTGCGAGCACATGGCGTTATATGGGGCAAAGCACTCTGGGAGGAAGAAGGGCATAGCCTGCATGACATGTCCAGAGATGAATCCAATCAGGGACCGGCGGGATTCTTTGACGTCACCCACTATATAAGTCCGGGCGCGACGCTGGGAGCTCACACCGCTCTCACTGTACTGATCAGGAAAGGTGCTGCCGCGGCTGATTGTTACTGAAGAACTGATTTTTATACAGCGATTTTTGTGGGGTGTCTCAGCTTGTCTCAGACTGCTTCTCTTAACGTTCTATTTCTGATTTTTTTGGGTATTGGATCTGAAATCTAGTGTGTGTCCACTGTAGCTGCATATACATTTAAATCCTATCTACTCACAGCACATTGAATATCCAAGGGAATCTAAGCCAGTTCCTGTTGTATTCATTTAAAGAAACAGCGTTTTTACAAAACAAATAACACTTCATTTTTGGCTGCTCAATTCTTTGGCGCAATTTACATCCAGGGTTAATTAAGCGTGTTATTCAGCTGTGGTGACTCCAAGAAACCGTCATTTTCACCGCCAAATATATACATTTTTTCCTGTAGCCTAATTCACAAGCAAAGGTTAATTACAATTTTATCTCTTGTTGTGTGGCTTATAAAACGCGCAATTGTATCACTCTACAAAGCTAGTAGTTTGTGGTGGCTCAATTCTTTGGCGCAATTTACATCCAGGGGTTAATTAAGCGTTGTTTTTCAGCTGTGGTGATCCCAAGAAACCGTCATTTTCAACGGCAAAATATATACATTTTTCCTGTAGCATAATTCACAAGCGAAGGTTAATTACAATTTTATCTCTTGTTGTGTAGCGTAAAAAACACGCCATTGTAACACGCTACAAAGCTACTAGTTTTGTGGAGGCTCAATTATTTGACGCAATTTACATCCAGGGGTTAATTAAGCGTTGTTTTTCAGCTGTGGTGATCCCAAGAAACCGTCATTTTCAACGCCAAAATATATAAATTTTTCCTGTAGCATATTTCACAAGCGAAGGTTAATTACAATTTTATCGCTTGTTGTGTGGCGTAAAAAATACCGCATTGTAACACGCTACTAGTTTGTGCGGCTCAATTCTTTGGCGCAATTTACATCCAGGGGTTTAAATTTAAAGCATTGTTTTTCTGCTTTTGGGTGATTTTAAAAATAAACCTTTCTTTTTCACCCCCAAAAAAATCAAAATTTTCCTTTTGGCCTAATTCACAAGCAAAGGTTAATTACAATTTTATCTCTTGTTGTGTGGCGTAAAAAAACACGCAATTGGGTAACACGCTACAAAGCTATTTAGTTTGTGGCTGCTCAATTCTTTTGCGCAATTTTACATCGGGGTAATTTTAAGCATTGTTTTTCTGCTGTGGTGACAAAAATTAAACCTTCTTTTTCACCGCCAAAAAAATTAAATTTTTCTGTAGCCTAATTCACAAGCAAAGGTTAATTACAATTTTATCTCTTGTTTTTTGTGGCGTAAAAAAACACCGCATTGGGTAAACGCTACAAAGCTAGTAGTTTGTGGTGGCTCAATTCTTTGATGCAATTTACATCCTTGGGTTAATTAAGCGTTGTTTTTCAGCTGTGGTGATCCCAAGAAACCTTCATTTTCACCGCCAAAATATATACATTTTTCCTGAAGCATAATTTACAAGCGAAGGTTAATTCCAATTTTATGTCTTGTTGTGCAGCTAAAAAAACACGCCATTGAAACACACGACAAAGCTATGGGTTTGTGGGGGCTCAATTTTTTGGGGCGCAATTTCCCTCAGGGGTTAATTAGCTTTTGTTTTTCAGGGTGGTGACCCCAAAAAACCCTTTAAATTTTAAACGAAAAAAATTCTTTTTCATTTTTGCTGTACCCAAAAAATTTAGTCCAAAGGGGTTTTAATTAAGCCTGTTTGTGTTTTTTAAAATTTTAGTAAAACACACAGTGTTTTTAAAACGGACAAAAACGAGAAAATTTTTTCCCCCAGGGCCATTTTTTGGAGCGCAATTTATACCCAATTATTTTAAAATTAGCTACTCGGCGGGGGTGTTTGTGGTAGTTCTTTGCTAAGACCCCCGGAGGGGGCCGAAAAAATTGGGTATATGTGGGAATCTGTGGGCAGAAAGTGAAGCTTTTGGGAAGGGGCTAACGTTTGGCAACCACGCCCTGCGTCAACACATGCAGCGTTCCCCAATCCGGGGGCCTGGGGGGAAACGTGGTTTCAGATGTGGTGGCCCATCCTGCCGCGGAAACCCCAGAAAGCAGCGGCCAGTGGCACGCATACCATTGCACCCAAATTTAAAGGCCCCAACCACCTCTGAGAAGGCAGTGTTTCTCTTTCCCATCCTCCCCCGTCCAGAGGGCCTCCTGCTCCTGCTAGTCATGGTTCCCAGCGTGTTCAGCGGGGCCCAAATTGCAAAAGGGGAAAACAGTAGGGGTTTCCAACCACCCAAAGGGTGCGGGAAAGCGGGCCCCTTTGCTCCTGCCCAAGTTGGGGTTATTTTTGCATTTTCCCTCCTTTACAAACGGGGGAAATTGCACCATTTCAGAGAACTAATGGCTTGTGCTGACCCGAGATGGGGGAGTTCCAAGCCGAAATTTTTTTAAACCCAAAAAGGCAGTACCGCACTTCATAAATATGTAGAACAGAAGGTGGGTCAGCCCTTGGGGGTTATCGGTTTTTTCCCCAAGGCCCCAACGGGCCAGCGATGGGGTTCTGGGCTGTAACTGGGGTCGGGGGCCATTACATGCCCTTTTACGGCCCCATGGGTGAATGTGTTTTCCTGCCAGGTACACCAAAATTTGGAAAGGAGACCCCCGTTTTTCCCCTCCCACGTTTTTCAAAACTGCTGCCCTGCAAAAAGTGGCCTCCTCTCCTCCTCCCCCCACCACCAATCTCAGCCCCCAAACAAGTATGCTCCATCATACCAAATGTGTAGGGCAAAGCGGTGTCACGCAGTTCTAAACCGGTTCCCTCGGCGAACAAAGCCCACAAAAGAGGGGAACTGCCGCGTCATGCAGCAAGAAATCGAATGTGGGGGCTTTCTCCGCGCCAACTGAAATTTCAAAACCCAATGGTGACGGAAAATGGGGAAAACATGGTGTCCGCGCTGAAACCGGGGGGGAAATGGTCCATGCGCCCTGCATGGAGCACGTGTTCAATCTGGTTTTTGAAAAGGTTCTGAAGTCTTCCACCAATCTTCAAAAACATTCTGAAAGGGCCCAGGAAACTGTGCTTTTGCATTTTATCCATTCATAAAAAACCCGGGGAACACCCCCCCTCGATTTTTGCAGGGGAGAAGGACTCCCCCAACCCACCCTCTGATATCGATGTTTCCACCCTTTGGGAAATTTCCCAGCCCCCACATTTTGGGACCGACGTATGAAAAAAGAAAAAGGGCATTAACAAATTTTTTGATGATCCAGGCAGGACAGAGTACCCCCCCTGTTAACTTTGATGCCCGGGAAAGTGGCGTCATGCGTGACACCTGCGTTTGTTGGGGGCCATTCGGGGAGGCGACGTTTTTTTCCCAGTCGCCAGGACTACGGGATGAATAAGTCTTTCCCACTGCTTTTTTGCCCTGAAAGATGCTGAAAAATCTGTCTGGGCAGGGGACTGGAAAACCCCCCCCCCCCCCCCCCCCCCCCCCCCCCCCCCCCCGCCCCCCCCCCCCCCCCGCCCTGGGGGGGACAAATTTCCGGGGCCCCAATTGGCCCGGGGGTGGGGACTGAAATGGGGAGGGGGAGGAGGAGGGGGACATTGGGGCAGAAGCATTGTTGGTAAAAGGAGGTGGTTTTTTCTACCCAGGTGACAATGGAGGGGGAGGGGAGCGGGCTGGGGGGGTTTGGGAGGGGAGATGAGGAAGACGAGGCAGATCCCCCCAAAGCCCCGTGGCAGTTTAAGTGGAAATGGGGGAAGGGGGGCCCCTCAGAGTCCCCTTGTGCAGGTTTGGCCCGCGCATGCTTATTTGCCTGGCAAATGCCCGGGCCAAAATAGCCCCGGCTTCGGCAGAGGGACGATTCTGGCTCTCCCCCCTATTGGACCCTCGCTAGGGTTTCCAAAAAATGGGACCCTTTTTTCCCAGCAAATTGAGGGGGGAGGAAAAAAACTCAAAACTATGGGGGGGGGGAAAAAAAACCCCTCCGGGGGTCATTTGGGCCTTTGGGCCTATGTGGGGCCCTCACCCTCCTCTGACAGGCCCTGCCCGGGGGGTTCCTCAGCGCTAACTTTTACTATTTCCCCGCGGCCTGTGGGGGGGGGGGTGGGGGGGGGGGTTAGGGGGCAGTACCAGCTCCATCAGCAGAACCTAAGTCTGGAGCCCACTTTTAAAGCGTTTCCTTCACCCCCGATTTGAGGAAGGGCGGGTCCCCAGCGCAGCAGGACCTGGGGGCAGCCCCTGAACCAAAAGGTGGTGGCCTATTTGGGGACAGCACTCTGCCACCCCAATTAGGTTTCCTGGACTACGGGGGACCCAAACGGGGATGTGGGGAAACCGCAAACTTCCCGATTTTGCAGGGGGAAAAGCTTTTCAGCCCGGCCAGTGGGTGGGGGCAATCAGAGGGGGTTTGTTTTCATTTGCGGCGGGGGCCCCATCGTTCCCCCAAGGGGGAAACCCGTTTTGCCCACGGGAAATGGGGAAACGACTAAACCTTTTGTAAAGGGAATCGGGGCCGGGGGAAACGGCCAGGATATCCAAAAACCCCAATCCCTTGGGCGTCAGTCGGGGTTTCAAACAAACCTGCCTCAGCCACTATTTTGATGCCGCCACCCGCCTGATCCCACACATCTGCTGACAGTTTCTCCATTGTTTCCACCCTTTCTTTACAGGGATGGTATTGCCACCCACCTCAAACTCTGTCATTGTGCCCTCTATGACCCTTGCTGCTGCTGCTGTTGCTGCTGGGGGGTCACCCCCCACACTGTGTCATTGTGCCTCTCTTTTGAACCTCTTTGCTGTTGCTCCTGGCCGGTCACCTCAAATTTCTGCATTGTGCCATCTGGGGGCCAAATCCTTTTTTTCCCAACCCCCCCGAATTTTCATTGGGGCCACTGTCTGCCCCCCATGTTGCTGCTGTGGCTGATTGCCGTGTCCCCACACTGTGTTTTGGGGCCCAAAACTGCCTGCCCTTTCTGCTTGCTGACGCCGTGACCTCCTCTCTTTTAAATTGTGCCACCTGGGGCCCTTTTAATACTTTTTTGCCCCTAAAGAATGCCCATTGGGGAAAATGTCTGCCCCTTTCTTGCTGTGCTGTGGCTGCTGCCGTTTTCCTCCACACTGTGTCATTGTGCCACTGTCGGGCCCAAATGGCTGCTGTGGGCTGCTGCCGGGGCCCTTTCCAAAACTGTGCCCATTGTCCCCTGTTTGACCTTTTTTTCCCCTTCCCTGTGGGTGTTTTCCGTGTCCCCCCACCGTTTTCATTGTGCCACTCTGGGGCCCAAAATATGTTTTCCCATTTCCCCAAAAAGTCATTGTGCCATGCCTGACCTCTTTGCTGTTTCCGCCGTGAACTCCACTCTCAGTCATTGTGCCACTCTGGGGGCAAATTTACTTTTTTGCCCCCTCCAGAATGTCATTGTCCCATTTGCCTGACCTTATCTGCTGCCCGCCGGGGAACTCCGGCTTTTCGGGTCATTTTTGCCACTTTTTTGTGTTTTTTCCTTCCTGTGTTTTGCCCCCCCAAAAATGTCTTTTGTGCCATGCCTGACCTCATACTGCTGCTGTTGTAAAACCCCCACATGGGGTGATTGTCCCACTTGGGGGCCCTTTTACTGTTTTGCCCCCTCCGGGAATTTGTATTGTCCCAAATGCCTTGCCTTTCATATGCTGCTTTTTGTGAACCCCCAACTGTGTAAAAGGTGCCCCCCTGTGGCCTAATTTTTTTTTGCCACCCCCCAAAAATGTCATTGTGCCACGGGCCCTTAAACCCATGGGGCTGTTGTTTTTGACCTTCCGGGACTTTTTGGATTTTTCCATCTGGGGGCCCTAATACGGGTTTTCCCCAACCCCCAGAATGTCATTTTTGCCCTGCCCTGCCCTCATGCGGGCTTCCCCCCGGTAAACCTCCGTTTCCATTTAATTGTGCCATCTGGGGGCCTAAATACTGTTTTCCCACCTCCAGTTTGGCATTGTCCCAAATGTGCCCTTTTACTGCTGCTGTTGTGACCTCCACACTGTGTGATTTTTGCCCACTCTGTGGCCTAATACTGTTTTTGAAAACCTCCAGAATGTCATTTTTCCCCCACTCCCTTTGACCTCATGTTTGCTGCTGTTGTGACCTCAACACGGGTGTGATTGTGCCACCTTGGGGGGCCTTTAATTTTGTTTTGCCCCCTCAAATGTCTTGTGCCACTGCCGGGGGACCTCATGCTGTGCCCCCCGGACCTCCGCTCTCAGCCCTTTTGTGCCATCTGTGTTCCCCCTTTCTTTCCCAAAATAAGAATGTCATTGTGACTGCCTGACCTCATGCTGCTGCCGCCTTGGGGCCCCTCCGCTCTCATTTCCATTGTGCCATCTGTGGCTTCCCCCTGTTTTGGGCCCCCCTCCAAAATGTCTTTGGGTGCCATTGCCTGCCCCTTTCATGCTGCTGTTTTTTTGGGGAATCTACATTTTTGGGGATTGTGCCACTCTGTGCCAAATTTACTTTTTCCCCCACCTCCAAAATTTTTCATTTTTGCCACTGCCTGACCTCTTTGCTGTTTGCCCCGTAAACCCCGTTTCTAAAGTCATTGTGCCACTCTGTGGTTTTCCCCCCCTGTTTTGCCATCCCCAAAGAATTTTTCTTTGGGCCCACGGGCCTGCCCTTCATAGCTGCTGGGGTTAAACCTAAACCGGTGTGATTGTGCCCCCTCTGGGGGCCAAAACTGTTTTGCCACCCCCGAATGTCTTTTGTGCCACTGCCTGACCCCCATGCTGCTGCTGTTGTGACCCCCAAACACTGTGTGATTGTGCTATTTGTGGCCTAATACTTTTTTTGCCACCTCTAAATGTTCATTGTGCCATTTCCCTGCCCTCTTGCTGCTGCCCCCGTGACCTCCGCCCCTAAAGTAATTGGGGCCACTCTTTTGGCCTTTTCCCTGTTTTTGCCCCCCCCACGGAATTCCCGGGGGCCCGGGGGTTTATATTGTCCGGGGGCCCATATACGAGAAAACCCTTGGTTTATTGCTTCTAAATTTCCCAAATAGTTCCTCCAAAATGATGGGGTTAAGGGGAAACCTCATTCACCCAATTTCCCAAGGATGGGGGGGGCGGCATCTTCCATTGCATGTAAATGCCCCATCTTCGCCGCCTGAAGCAAGTGCCTAGTGAGTGACTTTTTTTTAACCCGATCTTTGGGAGGGGAAAACTTAAAACAAGAAAAAATGCTTTGGGGTGTTTTCAGGGATCGTGGTACCAGTGCAGCCTCGGATCGCAGTAAGAATCGCTGACCAAAATGGTCTAATGCGTTTTAAAGCCCCCCCAATACAGGGGGACATAGTGCCCCCCTCGCCCCCTAAATTGCCAGCAATTTGGAAAGGGGCCGTTTGGGCAACCATTTATGCAATAAAGTTTGGCCCCCTTGTACCATCAAAGCAAATTTATTTTAAAGCAAGTTTCTAAAACCCTTGCTAGCCATAAAGGCCGGGTTGGTAAAGTGGAACCCTTTTGTGCCTTTTGTTCTTCTGAAAAAGTTTTGTTCAGCTCCTTCTCCCAGGACGGCAATTTGGCCCGGGAGCGATTCATCATTTAGGGCTATGAGAAGGGGGATTGAGGATGAAAACAAGTGGGCCCTGGGAGATGACGCTGTGGAGCACCCGCCCTTTGAAGGGGGGTCTGGCCTTTCTTAGTTAGTTTTTTTAGGCATGGAAGGTGAAATTTGTGAGTTGGGTTAAATTTTCCCAAAGGGGTACCGTTTTGGTATCTGGTGTAGCTGAACTATTACTTCTGATAAGGGGGGACAAGGCTTTTTGATCGCTTTTAAATCCGTTTTTTGGAAGTCAGGGTGAAGAAAATACTTTCAAATTTCCCAGTTGGTTTTTTATTTTTATTTTTAACAGGTTCCCCGTGCATATCCCTGACAAAATTTTTGTTTTACCCCTGGGGCGAGACGATTTTCGCCCTTTTTCCCCAAATTTTTAAAAGTTTTTTTTATGTGGGGAAAAACTTTTTTTTAAATGTTTTTTGTGGAAAAAAATATTTAAAGCAATTGGGTATTTTCTGTATACAGAGCTATGCAAGGTTTTGTTTTTTTTTCGGCGTTCACCGTACAGGTTAATTAGCATGACATATTTATAGGGTGGGTCATTATGCATGCGGTGATACCAAAAATGGGTACTTTATTTATTTTTCATCTTTTTGGGGACGATTGGCGTTTGTAAAGGGGAAAAGGGTGGTATACGTGTTATTTTTTTTTTCGTTTTTGTGTTTTACTTTTTTTTAACCCTTCATTTTTTTTTTTCTTTTTCAAAATTTTTTTCACTTTTCCCTTGGGGGGGTTTTGTAAACCCGGGTCTTCGAGTTGCCCGAATGATCTGTAGCAGGGGTTTTCAGCCACTGTTTTTTATATCAATAAAAATACTTTTGGTTCATTTCCCACCAAGGGACATCTTCTGCAAAGAGTTTCTCTGACACCTTTAGAAACATACTAGTAGGCTTCATCTGAAATTTAGACCGTGACTCTAAATGAGCAGGGGGGCTGATGTGAAAAATGACAAGTTCTGTGGACTATAATAATGCAATATACTGTAAATGAATAAAGTAAACAATTTAAAATCTGATCAAACTTGCTGTTTTTGAATGGACCTTCAGAATATGTGAGCTTTGTGAGCATCTTTGGATGTAAATAGAGAAAAAACATGTTGTATTCCAAAAACCCAAAAAAAGTAATTTCCCAAGAACCCGTTCCCAGGAATCCCTTTTAGTATCCTGAAAAGGTTTTTTTACGTTATTTATTAAACATTTTATTTGTTTTCCCAGATATCAGACGTTAGTTTTCCATAGCTTTGTCGAAGTTGTTGAACTTAGCAGATGTCTCCTGCTCTTTTCCTTGTTTACACACATGAGAACCAATCAAATGCGATAGGAGTGAGCCAAAGATTCATTACAGTAATAACATCCAGGCCTCGCTGCTTTCCCCGTGAAAGGGGCACTTAAACCCTGCGACCCTGCGGGCGGAAAAGACAGGAGGAGGACTGGAACAGAGGGAGGAAAACAAAAAAAAAAGAAACCCCCAGCGTTAGGGTTTTTCTTTTTTGGAAAGGGGATGAAAACCCCTTTTAAAAAAAAATTTCCCCCCAAAAAAATTTTTTTACTTTAAAACTTTCAATAGGTGAATAAGTGGAAAAGAGGCTTTTAGTAGCTTTCACCCCTATTGGGTGTCCTGTCTGCAGCCACACTCTTCCTAACGCTCTCCAAACAATTTTGGGGGTAAAAGGGCATTTGGGTTTTGTTTCAAACTCCCCGCGCCCAAAATTGCGTGTGCCTATCCAATAATATAGGAATGTGGGAGCCTTCCTGACCAATCAAGACACATCCTGTCAAAAGTCTGGATCTTTTAAAACAAACATCCCTTCCAAAAGGGGCTTACTGTATTTTAGAGGGAAGGGGGAGCAGAGGCCAGGACTAGGAAAAAAAAAAAAAAAGATTGGAATGATGTCAGTACAAGCTCCAGCCAATTGCAAATGTCAAGGGGAGGTGCTGGAAAAGTTCCTTTCTTCTTTTTGGGTTTTCCCTGCCCTGGAACAAAAAAAAAAAAATACCAATTTTCCCCCTTAAAAAAAAGAGAAAAAAAAAAGGGGAAAAAAAATGGGGGGGTGAGGGAAAGTTAAAAGGTGAGCAGTGGGGGGACAAGAGCAGGGGGGGGGGATTGGGGTACTGGGATCTGCAGAAGGAATCCCCCCCCCTTTGTTGTGGGTTTTGGGATTTTTATATTCCTCCCGTATATACAGTAACGTGCTTCATTCCTCTCCTTTTGTATCTGCACTATCACATGTTCCCTGCTCTCCACTGCTAGCTCTGGTCTGCAGCCTCTGACGGACTTCACACAAATTTTTTCACACTTTGCTCCTCACCTCTCCAGTTTACCGTCTCCTATTGTTGTTGGTGCTTCTCTCTACTTTACCTTTCTTTCTGAGCTTTCTCTTTTTAAAACCCCCTCATCCCCTTCCCCTTTTTCTTTTGTTTCTGTTTTGTTTTTTTTCATTCCCAGGGCCCCCCCCGCATCCAAACCAAATGGGGACAGGGTAATTTTCCTGATGGTGAGCTAGATTTTGGGGTTTATTTTTGGCGAAAAAAAGATTTTTAGGAATTTCCCCCTCGCCAAAGGGGTACCTGCACACAGTGGTGAGTAAAAGGGGGAATGTTTCCAAATTGGTTCACCCTTCCAAAAGTTTTCTTAGATTCTCTGTATCACTTTAGCTATGCATATGCATCTCAGTATGAAGAGGTATATGCACACCCTTGGGTGGAAAGGCAAGCTTTTACAATTTCTTTGAAATTCTTTTTAAGGGGGAGGGATTTTGTATATCACTCTTCCCCTTTTGGTTTAGTTTTTTTTCATGAAAGTGCCAGTTGTGAACCCCTAGCAAAAGGGGAAAAGTTTTAAAATATTTGGGCTAATGGGTAGCAGATTAACAAAAAAAAGGAATCATTTAGATTTATTTTGTTTATTTGACAATTTAGTTTTAAGTTTAATGATGCAAGTCCTAGAACAAAAGAAAGAATTCGGGAGAAGAGACAAGCAGCCATATTATATGATATAATCAAATTGAAAGTTAAATGCTGCAGGAGGTTTTGATTTTTAAGGGCCTATGAAATTTAACCCTTCAATCCGGGCGAAACAATGCAGAAAATACAATAGGCCTGGTAGATTCAACAGCTTGCTTGGGGATATGTTACCTCTAAAGGACAAACACAAGAAATTCATATTAATATTATTCTTCTACAATATCTAATTTCTTGGACATTTTAATATTAAAAAAATAATCAGACATTTTTAATTTAAAGAAATATCATATCTAACAAGCCTAACAGTAAATAAAAAAGTAAATAATTGCATATAACTCCAATCTTGTTCTTATACCACCATATTGAAGTGTCTAAGGTGGAGTTACATCCTATCTATCTAGCAGGGAGATCTAGGTCAGACACAAAACCAATAATCTTTACTATGGGTTGAATATAAAAAGGATGTGGCTTGTTAGATAGTCAATTTGGTAAAAACATGGGTTACAGGCATAAGAATAGAAACTCTGCTAAATCAGATAAGAATACGATAATGACATACATTGGTTAGCATGCAATATAAATACTAAAATAACAAGTGACTGAAGATTGTTACATGCACTGAAGCAAGTGGTTTTTCACAGAACCAATTTCAATAATATTACCAAGAAGTCTTTAAAGCATCTTCTTTAACCAAAACAGCTGAATTAAATTTGTATCTGTGTCAAGGAAAGCTGAATTATCATATGACTACCATTACAACCCCTCCAGGAGTTGTCAGCCAGTTTTTCCTGGTTTTACAGTGCTACATGCAATATAACTGGGTGACTTCCCATGAATGAATCTTCTATTACTTTTTCACTGGACACTACAGCTCATATTGAAGGTTTTATAGTGTACATTATTGAAGTCATATGTTTACAGATGTGTTCATTACAAGTTTGTTGGTTTATATTGTATGGAACTAAAAGAATGTAGCTTCAGGAACAGGTGCTTCCCTCTATAGACACAATTAATACAACTTGACCTCTGGCCTGAGACAGGTCGTGTTCTCTACACTTTGTGTAGTCTACTGTCTGACACAACAAAGCACCACACACCGTGGATAAAAGTGGTATTAGTGTTTTTAGACTGCACAGGGTGATTCAATATCTCTGGTAAAGTTATTATAATCACTGTTAAAACAAGAAATGATTTTCCTAATCTTTAGTTTGTACATTTTTCTTTACATGTATGAAATGTAGTTGTTGTCCAAAGTTCAGTTTTTATTTTCTAAGGGTATTTTCACACGGCCTCTTTGTAGGCTGTATTTCTGGGTGTAACTGCACTACAATATGTCTGAAGTATGGCCCGCAAATACGGAAATTCATAGCTCTCATTGAGCGCTATGATTACTTGCCGTTTTCCCCAGCGCACAGTACGCGCTAGGAAAAAGAAGTGACATGGGAAAGCTAAAGTGAACATGGGCTGCGATAGAGCGCATACTTCTTAAACCCCCGGCATATAGCTGTGTGCACAGTACATGCTGCTATACGCCAGGAGAACGCCATGTGAACATACCCTAAGAGCCCAAATAAAATAGATAAACATTGCAGACCTTCTTCTGGGTAAAAATCTGTTAAAACTTCCTATACAGGACTAATTTAAAGAGGAAACCTAACAGAGGTTTGATGTTGGGTTCCTTCATGAACTTCTAAATATGGTAACATAAAAAAAATAGTTCCAAAGATATCCCCACTTTACCATCAGACATTGAGGCCTTCTATCCTTTTCTACAGTACTGGAACTGAATTTATGGTGGCATGATGCTATGATACCACATATAATGTTGGTGGTACGAGTAGACTTCCAAGATAACATGGTGGTAAAGCCATGCCACTCATTTACAGCGCCACCACTTTCAGTAGTAATTCTAGTTTATAGATATTCCCTGCTTTAATGTAAAAATGCACCGTAATGTATGTATTTATGTATGTATGTTCCACATATTTTTGGTAATTGGGGCTTTTGCTATGGCAGACTGAACACTGTGGGAGAACATTATCAATTGGGGTGGATTTAGTTGTGAGTTATTTAATATTGGCAATTATGAAACGGATATAAAACGTATAACAAAATGGTTTAAAAAATATCCTTACTCAACCATCAGGCACAGAGAGGCCTTCTTGCTTTTCCTATCATACTGGAATTGAATTTATGGTGGCATGTATTAGTATGCTACTGCGCAACCACTTATAATATGGGTGATAGATGTAGACTTCCGGAGCAACATAAATGATAAAGCCATACCTACAGCACCACCATTATTAATAGTAATTCCAATGAAATAGTCTTATTACAGGAATTCCCTGCTTTAGTGAAAAAATGTACCTTGTTGTATATATGTATTGTCAGCTTTTACAGCTCTGGGATCATAGCATAAGTCCATTAGGCATAGAGACAGTGGCAGTCTAGGGTGCAAAACAGGTCTTTCCATATATTTATTTAGAAAACATACCTGTGCAGCAACAACAGGCACAAAAGAAGCAAACAAAACAAAACTCCTGCTCGCCCATGTACTTACTATACAGCGCTAGTTTCCTCACTAACACCTTAGCCAAAATGGAGTTTGTGTAGCAGACACTGGCTTCATCCAGTGTAAAGCTTCTCCAGCACAAGTGCCAAGACCGGAGTTGCAGCCACCCTTAGTCAGCTGACTTGCTGACTTTAGATAGGCCTGGTAAATCCTGGCGCAGAACATGGGGAGTAGACACCCACCCAACACTTTGAGTACTCCCAATAAGAGCTGGAATGGAACTGACTGGAACAACCATACTGACATTAAACATGTGTCAACTGCCTGATGCAGTTGACACCTACCTAGTGGCTCTTATTTCACCAAGACTCCTAACCTTGGTGACATGTATCTGCACTTTTCCAGGTATATGTAAAGAACCTGGCTGGAATATATATACTGTCACAGACCTTCCCATCTGCTCCCTTACAGTATGTATGTTCCAAATATTTTAGGAAATTGGGATTTTTGATGTGGCAGACTGAACACTGTAAGAGCACAGTATTAATGGGGCAGGATGTACTGGAAAATTTTCAGATAGTGATGGTTATAAAACAGCTATAAAATACATACAATTGGCGCTTAATGATAGAGAATGGGAATGTAACCACACAATCTGTTACTATAGCATTGTTTATTAATTAGAGGAATTTCTCTGCCCCATCATCTGCTTCTGGTCTTATAAAGTTTCACATTACACTGCTGTGTTGTGGTGGCAATAAGTGCCGAATTGTCAGGCTTTCTGGCTTCCTTGAGACCAAACTACCATGTTTTATTCTGTAGTTTAAAGGGGTCCTTCAGAGGAGAAACATGATGGTAAATGGGGCCAGGCTGGTGAAAAAAACCTTACACTTACCTACTCGTCCCCTGCTGCGGAGCTCCATGGGGTCTGCTCCTTTTCGCTTTTGGGTTCTTATCCCAAAACATAGTAAGGATCGCGCTTTGAAATGATGAATAGAGATGTAGCCTCTCTTATGTATCCATGTCTGAAACTCGTTGGCTCTTCTGCTTCTATTGTTGCACTAGTGTGCACAAAGGAGTGCCATAGCATTGCTAAAGCTTGCAGCTAGTCACACTTCACTGGCAATTAACCCCTTCCCGACACTAGATGTAACCCATACTCTACGGAAGTGCGTCCCACAAATGGGATGTATGGTACGTCCTGGAGATTGTGTGGATTACTCAGAGGCGAGTCTGCACAATCGCAACATTGGACCAGTGGTATATTACCGCTGCCAACATGCCGCGAGTCACCCATGCTGGAGTGAGCTCTGCCAGGTGAATAACCCTATCTAAGTTGCAGACAGAAGAAGCTGAAGCAAGTTGCATACAGAGAAGACGGGATCTATTGCCTGCTCTGGCGCCAGCTGAAGGCAGAAGTGAAAACACACTTCCCGCTGTCTGTGATGTCACCGATGCCTGCAATGCATTGTGGGCATTGCCAGGCAAGGTGATTGACAGTTGAACATGGAGACTGGTATAGAGCATTTCTGCTCTGTACTGATCTCTGTTTGGTGAGTGATCTGAAGATCACTGATACCAATCCTCTATGGGGAAAAGTGAAACAAAAGTATAAAAAAAAGTGAAAAAAGTGAAATAGTGAAACACTAACCATGAAAAATAAAATAAAAACACATACACCACCCTTTTCCCCTTTACTAATGACAATCCACCCCAAAAAAGATCAAAAAATAAATAAAAAACACAGATTTAGTATCGCCACGGCAATTGACCTACCTTTAAATATGTCAGGTTTAATTTAACCTGCATGTGATCGTCATAAAATAAGAAAAAAAAAAACACTCAACGAATATTTTGTTCACCTGCAGCACATAAAATGGAATAAAAAGCGATCAAAAACACATATGAAATGCCAAAGTTGTACCATTTAAAAGTTCAGTTCCCCCGCAAAATACAAGTCCTTTGCGAGCTCTGATATGAAAAAATAAAAAAGTTATGGCTATATAAGACACGATGCATAAATTTGTTTTTACACAATAAAAACACTTTTTTTTTAAAAGCACTTCCATATAAAAACTATATAACCCAGGGTAATCCGTTTTAATACGTATTGACGCACAAGTAAAACTAACTTGTCTGTATAAACTGCATGGGTGAGCGCTGTTAAAAATAAAAATAAAAAACACTACAAGGATTGCAGTATTTTCTTCAACCTGCCGTTCCAAATAATGAATTAAAACTGATCAAAAAGGCTTGTCCTCCCCAAAAATGTGATACCAATAAAAAATTGTCCCCCCAACTCATCCCATCAAAAAACAAGCCCCTACACATCTCCGTACACAGAAAAATAAAAAATGTTAAGCTCTCAGACTATATTTGAAGCAAAATAATGTTTTCTTTTTTGAATAAAATTGTTTATATTGTGATAAAATCAATAAAAAATAAATAAAAACAAAAAAACAAATTGGGTATCCTCTGATTTGTATTGACCTGCAGAATGAAAGCTAGAATGTAAATTTGACCGCACGGTGACCGCTGAAAAAATTTACATTTACAGCTAAAATGGCAGATTCTTGGAATAAAGTCTTCGTTTTTCACAGTCTCAACACTAAAAATAATTTGTGGAACATCTGGGGGGTCGATATACTCAATGTATGGGGTGTGGAAACACTGTGGGTCTTTTTAGGGGTGTTTATTAAGTGTTAAAAGCTTAGGGTGGCCGCAAAGTGGATGGTCCTAAATAAAATCGTATTGAAAATGAAGACCCCTAGAGTCCAGTAATGCTCCTCTTATTCTGAGGCTTGTGTTGAGCCAAATAGCGCACTAAAGCAGGTCGGAACTGGGCCGCCGGGGACCGGGGGCTCGCCCGTGGGCCCACCCTGAGTCCGCTGTGGGCCCCGGAGGCAAGTGCCGTCGCTCCCCGGGCCCGTCCTGCGCATAAACCGGTCCCTGAAGCGCCCGTGGACCCCGTCCCGACCTCAGAGTACCGGCCCGGTAGCTGGGGACTAATGTCCCCGACACGCGGGTCTGCCCGCGGTGTCATGCGGAGCACAGCGCCACAAAGCGCTGCGCTCGCTGGATCTCCTGGCAGGTCTGAACGCATTAGCCTTCACCTGCCGGGCGCCGGCCCCTACTCTGACGTAGGCGGCGTGACGTCACTTTCACCGCGCCGCTATGCAGGCTCCAGTACGGAGCCGGCGGCACGCAGAGCGGGTCGGGAGCCGGAGCCAGGTAAGTGATTTGTTGTTGTTTTTTTTAAAACTACCTACAAAGGGGGCGCTGTCTTACAGGGGGCTCTGGCTACAAGGGGGGCTCTGGCTAAAAAAAAGGGCTCTGGCTACGATGGGGGCTTCTGACTACAAAGGGGGCTCTGGCTACAAGGGGGCTCGGGCTAACAATGGGCTCTGACTACAAGGGGGCTCTGCAACAGGGGGGCTCTGACTACACGGGGGGCTCTGATCTACAGGGGGTGTCTCTGACTACATGGGGCACTGACTACAGGGGGGCTCTGGCCAACAAGGTGGGCTTGGCTACAGGGGGGCTCTGACTATCAGTTGGTCCCTCTACAAGGGGGGGCCCTGGCTACAGTGGGTGGCGCTGGCTACAGGGGGGCTTTACTACAAGGGGGGCTCTGGCTACAAGGGGGGCTCTGGCTACAGGGGGGCTCTGGCTCAAGGGGGGCTCTGGCTAACAAGGGGGCTCTGACTACAAGGGGGCTCTTGGCTACAGGGGGCTCTGACTACAGGGGGGCTCTGACTACAAGGGGGGCTCTGGAAACAGGGGGGCTCTGAACTACAGGGGGGCCCCTGACTACAGGGGGGCCTCTGACTACAAGTGGGGGCTTCTGGCTCAGGGGTGCTCTGACTACAGGGTGGGCCTGACTACAAGGGGGGCTCTGGCTACAGGGGGGCTCTGGCTACAGGGGGGGCTCTACTTACAAGGGGGGCTCATGACTACCTGGGGGGCTCTGACTACAGGGGGGCTCTGCTACAAGGGGCTCTGGCTACAGGGAGGCTCTGCTACAAGGGGGGACTCTGTGCCTACAGAGGGGGCTCTGGCGACAAGGGGGCCTCTGGCAACAAGGGGGCTCTGACCTACAGGGTGGGGCATCTTGCTACAAGGGGGCTTCTGGCAACAAGGGTGGCTCTGGCTACAAGGGGGGTCTGGCTACAGGGGGGCTCTGACTACAGGGGGCTCTTGACTACAATGGGGCCCCCCCCTTTTTTTTTTCACCCTATTATAGAAAAGCCAGGTGCCTGCTGTGGGGGATGGGGAGTCATCCATCATTTCTTTATAGGCCTTCATTAGGTATGTTTATAGACCCCCTCCCAGTGGGTAGGTATATAGGTCTCCTCAGTAGGTAGATATATAGGTTATACTCCCCCAGTAGGTAGCTATAAAGGTTATATATTCCCCAGTAGGTAGGTATATAGTTTATTGTCCCCCAGTAGGTATATAGATAATAGGGTCCCCAATCAGTATATAGGTAATAGGGCTCCCCAGTATGTAGATAGGTTATAGGTTCCCCAGTATATATATATAGTTAATATGTCCTCCAGTATATAGATAGGCAATAGGGCCCCCAGTATATAGATAAATAGGGCTCTCTGTATATATAGATAGATAATAGGTAATAGGGCCCAAAGTTTAGATAGATAGATAATAGGGCCCCCAGTATAGACAGAGAGGTTATAGGGCCCCCAGTAAGCATAGGTAGGTAATAGGGCCCCCAGCATACAAGGGAGGACTTGAGCCCCCAGTATATGTCGGTAGGTAGGTAGGCAGGTAGGTAATAGGTCCCCAGTATATGTAGGTAGGTAGGTAATAGGGCACCCAGTACATATAGGTAGGCAATGGGTACCAGTACATATATGCAGTAAGGTCCCCCGTATATGTAGTATGTAGTAAATAAGGGCACCAAGTACATAAAGTTAGGATAAAATTGCTGGAAGGTAGTGGTTTGAGCGATATTTATAATCGAAAAAGTGAAATCGCAAGGTTTTTTTAGGTGATCGAAAGTTTCCAGATCAGCGATAATTAAGTTTAAAATACAGTGCATCATCTAATTAATATCGCAACTTTTACGCGCTTCCTGTAATTTTGGCGGCCATCAAATCCAGATTACAGAAGTATAGCATGGTGAGAGAATGTGTGTGCCGACGTCATGACTGGATGTGTTGGTTCGAATGTGCTGGAAAAATCACATGACCCTCGTTTTACATAGAACAGCGTTTCCTTGTTTTTCAGCACATTGTCTCTCATCGTCTCATAGGGATAGGACCTGTCGCTCTGCCTGTGGCCAAACAGCTCAGCGAAATTAGTCCTATTTCTGCACAGGAGAAACCTCTACTATTATCTGTGATTCCTTCCAATTTAGTTTAGATTAGAGATTTGAAGATTTTTATGTAGTTAGCGTAAGGAATTTTAAAGCAGCTCTACCGCTGTAAATTCACGGCGGATGGGAGCGGGGGGGGGGGGGGCCCGCGGGCGAACACACAAGCTCTATCCATAAAGAACACTGGATAAAGTTCACCAAGACTTAGGGCCACATGTATGAAACAGTTTTGATCTAAAACTCACCTTTTTCCTCATAGAAACCTATGGGGGAAAAAGTGATGTTTTTAGACCATAAACAGGTTCATACATGTGGCCCTTATTGAAGACATTGTTTAGGGGAATATCTTTATTTTTAAACTTTTTGCTTTTGAAATATTCCTGATATTGGCACCGAACTTATTTTGGGATACACATCATTTCTATAACGCGGGTCTCTTTTAGCTGAAAAACTCACTTTTTTTATCAAACATTTCGATGGGTTTTCTTTAAATTTTACCCTTTACACCGTGACTGTTGATATATCCACCTTGCATTAAATAAATCAGAAAATTTTTGTATCACACGGGTTGTTTGTTTCCCAAAAAAATCCGGTATCGTAGAAAACACACAGTTCCTGTTTTTTGACTTTTGCGCCCCCAGCTTTGTTCATTGCGCAGCACCCATAAATTTTAAAACAAAAATTATATCACCAAGGTGAATTAAAGGTGAAAAATACCGTTTTTTAACCCAAAACATAACTTTTACGTGTTTTTTGACTTTCGCACCCACATTGTTCATTGACGCACATCACGAAACTTAAAACAGCAATTCTAAATTACCACAGGAATTTTAAATGCAAAAAATATCTTTTATTAACCAAAACAAACATTTACGTTTTTTTAATTTTTTGCCACCCAGCATTGTTCTTACGCAGCATCACGTAAATTTTAAAAACAGAATTTCTAATTCACCACGGGTGAATTGAAAAGGTGCAAAAAATATCTTTTATTATCCCAAAAACTAACATTTATTTTTTTGACTTTTGCCCCCCCACATTGTTCATTGACCACATCACAAAATTTTAAAAAACACTTTCTATTTTCACCACATAAATTTTAAAAGGGTGCAAAAAATTCTTTTATTATAAAAAAACAAAATTACGTTTTTTTATTTTTTGCCACCCCTTTTGTTTCTTACCAGCTCTACGAAATCTTAAAAAAAATTTCATATTCACCACATGAATTAAAAGGGTGCAAAAAATACCCGTTTATTTAAAAAAAATACATTACGTTTTTTATTTTGCACACCCGCATGTTCATTGACCCATCTACAAATCTTAAAAACAATTCTAACACCAAGGTGAATTAAAGGTCAAAAATATCGTTTTTAACCAAAAACATAAAAATATTTTTTTTTTTGGACTTTTGCCCATCCAGATTTTTTGAAACCCATTCCCCAGTAAATTGAATCCACAATTTTTTTTTTGGATTGGGGGATTTGAAATACTTGAATTTTGCCGTTTTTTAATAAGAGACTTTCCAAAACATTCCATACCCTTCTAAAATTTTTTATTTCGAACAGGGAGCGAAATGCAGGGGAAAGCAGAAAAGGGGGGGGGTACACATGGGGAGATACAAAAAGGTCCCTTCCTTTTGGCGAAAACACCATCCAGGGATCCAGTTCAACCGCGGGGCCTGTCACCTGGTCAGGGCCCGTAATCTAATAACGAACGTCGCCAAATCTGTCCTCAGGGGTTTAAGAAAACCTCATCTAGCATCTTACCCCCCCCCCTCCAGTCACCCCAAAAATTTCCCCTCATCAGCACCCGTCCAACATGAACACCCAAAGAAACTCTGTACCCACCACTGGGGATAATCCATTCTGAAACCTTTTTTGATGACAAATCGGTTGGGGTCAAAGCTTTTTTAAAAGATCAAGAGAATTTATCTCTCACCCCCATTACTGATCCATCAGAGGAGTGAAGGAAAGCCTAAAGAAAAACCCTCGGTGGGAAACCCCCATTGCTTGTACCCCAGCTTCGGATGCAGAAATCGGGACGACCAAGTCACCTTTTTATGAAATGATGAACACTTTGCGGACCCCCCGGTCTTTTTCCGCAGAATTTTTTGCGAGCGTTCATCATGGACGAGGAAAAGATGGGTATTCAAAGGGGTCCCGCCACAAAAAGGGAGAGGGCGGTCGCGAAGCCCTGATATATTTCCCCAGCCACTCACCAAACCCCCTCCTCCTTATCGCCGTCAAAAAGTCCGGACCTCTCAAGCCTGGGGGTTCTTTGAGCAAAACCCCTGTTTCACCCACATGTCAAATGCCCCCTTTTTTCCGAAAAAGCATAAGTAAGGGGAACCTAAGTGTTAAACCCCCACCAAAGGGCTATCACATGCGGTTTCATATTAAATTTGGGGGGAACACTTTGGGCCCAAAAAAGCCAACCAGCCGGCCTCCAACCACTTCACACCCTCTGTCTCCCCTCCCCTCCCCGCCACCACCAACTTCCCCACGCCCATTCTCTCAAAATATGATCAGGGGTCAGCCTCCCCTTCACCTCCCCCGCCCCCAGTACCCCACACCCCAAGACCCATCCTACCCCCCCTCCTTTCCCCATTTGACGACCTCAGCCGACACGGCCCTCTGCCCACCCTTCTGTCTTCCAGGTTTTTGGAGCAAAAAACCTTTAAAACCCCAAAACCCCCCAAAGCCAAAACCTAAATTGGCATTTTCCACTTTTTGGGGCCTTGGAATTTGCCTTTTTCCCTCTGGGGGACACAGATGGTTTTCCCCCACTCATGGCCCTCTCCTCCCCCAATACCAGGCCACAGGCATTTTTTTTCCAAAAACCCCCGCCCTGGCCAGCCACTTCATCTAAAAATTTTTAAACCTTTTTCTGCATCTTTCCGGGAAAAATCCATCTACCACCGCACATGGACTAGTAACACGGCCAAGCCGCTATATCTCTGTTGACAGCACACTTGGTTAGCTGGGTGGATGTCTCTGGGGTGACGGTGCTCTTTCCCAAAGTCTTGGTGCACGCTGCTTGTCAAAACCTCAGGGATGGTGCAGGGCTCTTTCCCCCAAGGTCCCCCCCTCTGGTGCATCACGTGCCGCAGAGACACCAGGCAGAGTTGAAATTAAACTGCTTGGAGACCGTCGCACACACAGGTCCGGACTGTGGACGGCTCTCCGAATCGAGCCGAGCGCTGCAGTGCCAAGAACCTTGTGCCGCAAGGTGGTGTGCCATAACGGCCGAAATCTGCTGGCCGCCCTTAAAGAACGGTATGCTGGAGCACATCCGCCTGGCACATGTCATGAACCTTGTCCATCCAGACATTTCCTAAAGAGCTACCCGGGTCTGACTGCCTGCTGAAGAAGGCTCGAGGTCTGAGTTTTGCACTTCCGCTGTTCCACTCTGCATTCGTATCCCGCCTGCTGCGTTGCAGCGTCAGCTCGGCCTCCCCGTCAACGCGTTTTCATTGTTGACGTGGCAACACCCTGGAATTCACCCTCCACATGCACCAGCGATTGAGGGCAGCCAGCGCAATGCATTACGCAGTAACGAATTGATCACATGGGCCTGACACAGCACGGTGTGGAACCTCGGGTGTTGAACCACCGAGAGTGGAGCAGGGTGAAAGAGCCTGCACCATCCTTGCCAGTTAAGAAGAAGCCCACCAAAATGGTCAGTGCGACAATGCCCTTGTCAGCATGAGCATTTGTGTGGATTTAGTTTTCTGGAACGATCGTTGGACACTCTTAGAAAACAACAGTCCCGCCAGCGACGGAGGAGGAGACGGACACAGATGCCACACGGACCTTTCCTCTCCTCAAATCCCACAAGGCCCGACATTTCACATTTCATCGGTCTGTCATTAGCAGTGGTTCGGTTCCAAGCTAGTGCAAGGAGTGCGGCATCAGCTCTAGGGTGCCTCATCTCAGGCAAGTTCAGGGCTGTGTTGAAGCATTGCCGAGGCATCGGATATGAGGAGGAGGAGGAGGAGGAGTTATACCTAGAACTGATGTTATTGTTTTTTATTTATTTATTACCGACGTCCCTGCCTTGGAAAAGATTGGCGCGAATTTGAGGCGGAGGAGGAAGATGAGGAAGATCAGTTTGCTAGTGCCCCTCCGACCCCAGGCTTGGAAATCAAGGCTCCATCTCTCACATGATGCGTTGATGCTCCATTTCCTCCAATATGATCCACGGCATTAAGGCCATACAAAATGAACAACACAGTTTACTGGGTGGCCAACCCACCTGATCCCCGGTACAAACAAAACTCAGCACTTTCCTTCCACCACCCAAATAAGAGTAAAATGCAGGAATGAGACCTTGCTGGATTGATCAACTGGAGACATCTTATGCGTCTGCTTCACGTCCCTAAAAAATGTCACGCTGGAACAACACAGCGACGTGACAGCATAGAGTGCCAGTAGGCAGTACGGTCAGCTAGCAAGCAAGGTGCGGAAGCCTAATCGGGACCTCTGGCAATCTTTGTTTACCACCTCACCAACTCATGCAATGCAGGCACACATCCAACACACAGAGATCACTAAAGATCAGGTGCACGACTATCTGCGTCTCAACACCAATGTTTTTGCAGAGTTCCCGGACACCAATAGACTCTGGGTAACCAAAATGGACGAATGCCCGACTCGCCTCATCACGCCATAGAGTTGTTGTCCTGCCCACAGCCAGCGTCATATCTGAGCGACCTTTACAGACACTGAGGGAGTCATTCAGACAACGCATCCGCTTTCCACAGATAAATGTGGAATCGTTGACTTTCATCAAGTTGAATCAGGCATGGACTCTGATGATGTTGTGGGCCCCAGCTGCCGAGGTCACCGATTAGTTGCCGGTCTACTTCATATTCCTTTTTCAAACAGAAATGGTCCTCTTGAAAACTTTTTTTTAAAATGATCATTTCTTACTGCAATTTTATTTCTCTTTTCCCACTGTTTCAATTGGCTTGTTTTGCTTAGAACTGTAAAAGACAGCAAGTTTCATGACAACACCGTATTCCATTTACTCACTTTATCTTAAGAAGTTTATCGCATGTCAATGGTTTTTGAGGTCATGTTGCTGTGAGATACAGCTATAATATGGTCCCTTTGGAACAGAAATGTGCTTCTAATTGGATTTCTCCCTCCACAATTTTTTAAATAGTGCTGAGAAGTCATATTTAAAATTTTTTTGGTGTCTGTAGCTGTGAGATACAGCAATATTCCATGGTCCTTTGGAACAAAAATGTGGCTTCTAATGGCATTTCTCCCTCACAAATTTTAACAGTGTCTGAGAAGCCAAAACACCCAGACTCTCTAACAGCTAGAGAAGCGCACACCTTCACACATAAGGGGTAGGTAGCTGTGAGATACAGACAATATTCATGTGCGTTTGTGACACAAATAGTGTGGCTAAATACCCATCCCAACGGCGAGACACACATGAACACCATACTACTAGTGAGAGTGACGCGATGAGTGCGATGCAAGAGGTAATATTAGAGATAGAGTCACACACACACACAGTCATCACTAGAGACGCGCACCGCAACTCTCCTATACCAAATAAGCCAATCACACCTCCAAGGCATTAATCGCAAGCAACGTGCCTATATAAACATCCTCTTGCATCTCATCTATATATCTCCACCTCTCATTAAGCGCGTTCTCCGCAATCAGCTCACCATCAAATCTACACTACACACTCAAACACACACGAGCGATGTGCACATATATATATCTTGGGGATTGGCTTTATAAGTGAAATAAGTAGAATTATTTAAAATTGTGGTTTAATTATCGTGGTAGGTCTCACTATATCTCTCGAAGTGAGCAAAAAGAATAAAGAAGATAAACAATAATTCTCTTCAATATACTAATGCCACTCTATGTTGAAATCGAGTGCGCTCTATCGAGTGTAGAAAAATCATTCAGCATGTACTATACACGAATGAGAACACATTACAGAACATTATATCGCCGAGAAAAGAACGGTGAATTTTTTTTGGGATTATTATGAAAATCAGAACACATGCTCTCATTGCACTTCGTTCGACAAAGAAGCGTCACATATCATGAGAAGAAATACAAACTAATACTATTCAAGTATTATTAGCTCTCTTAAATATATATACTGCGCTCGCTATAAAATAACTAATATCGCAAACAAGAACTAATAACAGATAGAGAAAACACAAAAAGATCTATATCAAATGAGAATTAGTACTCCCTCTTCAACAGCTTATAACTAAAAAACACACACACACACACACGCACACAAAGTTGAAATAAAGATAGGGAAACGGAGAGAATCAGAAAACTTCTATGATGTGAGGAGCTCTTATATCATGATGGGAGACTGAGAGGTTCGTCTGTTTATTTGTGAGCGAGCGATATTTTGCTACACACACACTCACCTCTATAGATCTAGTGTGTGTGTGTGTGCGGTAGGTGATTATGATAGTTCACAATGAAGCTAGTCAAAACATCTCTTTATCTAAAATAGTAGGTATATTTGATAGCGAGAGAGTGACGAGTGTGGATTTCTAACATATATTACACATAAATAGAGGCGTTTTTGGTTTTAAGACTCGAGCGAATAGAGGGAGGTCTTATCTTTAAATTGATATCTCTTAAAATTAGATAAGCATACTTTACTCATGCTGAGAGTATAGAGGGATTACAATTATGAGCTGTGAGTTGAATGCGCGAAGAGTATAGATCTACTCTAATTTATTTATAATCTATTAGCTAGTATCTCTAGGAATAATATATCTATCTTGAGATGGATTAGTATATATGAGATACTATATATATATATAGAGTAAACTAGACTCACTCTCTATGAGTAAGTTAATCGTTACTAATATTAAAATATATATATATTGTACACTCTGTTATATGGATAGATGTTGGAGCTTTAGAAGGTGAGAAGAGAGAGTGTAGAGAGAGAGTTATCTATGTTAGGATTATATCCGAGAGAGTGAGAGAGTAGATTTGATAAACCATAGCAGAATTAAATCGTGTATTTAGAATATAACATGAATCTCATATCGAAAGTAAAGGATCTAATTCTATATTATTGGGAGAGATGATATGTTAAGGGTTTTTTAATTATTAATGCTTTATTTATGTTAAGAGATCATTAATGAAGAGTGTTTTACATAAATGAAATGACACTGCCTATACTATCTCATCACTATAATAAAGTGAACTTTAGAACACAATTAGTAAAACAATATTAAGAGATAAAGTTATATAGATCATGAGTAGATAAGTGTGAGTTATTAAGATATTCATGTCACACACATTGAGAGAGAGGGTGTTGTTGTAGTTGATAGGTTAATTTGAGGTAATGAGTCGAAATTAACCTCTATTGATATATAATATTTGATGACTAAATTGTATTCTAAAGTTTTTAAGTTGTAATAAGAATTTCTATGATGTTATTTTGTTTAGAGAAGAGAGTAGGAGGATTTTAGAGTTTAATTATTATTGAGTTGAGATTGATATATTGTAAGTAAAATACAAATGTAAAAAGATTTGTTATGAGTCTTAAAAGTGAGTGTGAATGATTATTTGGGTTTTGAGAAGATGAATTGGGCTTATAGAGTATATTGGGAGAGAGATTATTTATGGAATGATGTATGTGATTTATTAGAAGCGGATAGGGGTTGTGATGTTATTAGTATTTATTTGTTTAGGAGGTAGGGGGAGGTAAGGTGTTATGGGGAAGTTTGTATATTGAATGGTAGGGTTGTTGATAGAAATAGGGGGTTGTGTTGGGGAAAAATGTTATTGTTAAGAAGATGTTATAGATAGTATTTTTAGTTGAGTTTAGTATAGTGATATTGAGATAGTGAATTAATTAGTTGAGAGATTATATGTAAGGGGAGGAAAAGATGTATAGAAAATATAAAGATAGAGTGATGGTTAAGAGAGGATAAAGTAGAAGATTAATATTTATTTTTATAACATTTTTTAATATATATTATTATTATAAGTGTGTGTTTTTTTGTAATTTATTGATTATTTAATTTGTTATGTTGAATTATATATAATGTATTTTATAAATTATGTAGAGAAACTGACTGAATTAGCGACAAAAATAAAGATATTTGACATTACTTGCTTACGAGCGAGATCTGCCGTAGTATCATATCGTCCCGTATCGATCAAGGTTTTCGAGAATGACTCATCGATATGACATTACTCATTAATCTTGGAGAGCAGACAACACCTTCATTATTACACCCAAACTCAAGGCTGGAAGAAGCCTGAAATTAGAAAACATCCAACATAACTATCAAATCTGATACGTGCTACATCTTTAGGCAAACACACTTCTAGGCGCGTTAATAAAAGTCACAGAGAAAAGACTTATTCACAGAGACCATTCACTAAATCCTGAGCTCTCTGCTAGTAACCACACAGCATCGACCTTACAACCTGCATCAACCCACAATTACAAAGTGCCAGCGGTAACAGTCTCAGCGTACTTATTTGTCAACCATCATGTTTACTTGAACTGGACATTGAATATCCCTGTCACGTCCGCCACGCAGCATGGCCCCAAACTCTGACATGACACCCATATTTAAAAAAGTGCCGTTGCGACAAAGGAGTCTTTCATTCAACCACCATTAATTCAGCGTATTCCTGGACACTTAACTAGTAAACTTCCAGTACCGCAGAATCACTAATAAAACCAGTCCTGACCCACCAGTTTAAAGAAAAGTAGCCCCAAAGGGAAAAGCGATGCGCATTCTCCTTCACATCCACCATATTATCAGTTTGAAACGTGGAACCATAGTCCTAATCCCTTCCTGGGCCACAGTAAATGACGATTAGAACCTTCTGACCGTCCCAGATTTACAAAATTGCCAGAAAAAGGAGTCTTTTCTCACAAACACAAATTTAGGCTCTTGAACCTACGGCGACATATACCTAAACTTCGTCCCTGTGCACACAGCTGACCACACATGGGCCGCGCTGCGTTTTACAGTTGGATTCGTAGTGAGACATAAGCCCACAGCTGGCAGCTCCGTCATTCTAATAACAACACCCCAGTTAAAATTCCCTATACGCAGCAACAAAAACTGTCGTGCGCGCAAAGGCATCGAGTCTGCAGACGAGAGCGAATAGCGCTGCGCAAGAGTAGTATGAGTGAAAGAACACCCCCACGCCATCCCTCAGCTACCTACATCTCAAAACCTAGGGACAAATATTTGTATCCAGCTTTGTACTCCCGCTCCGTGGATTATGAAGGTACCATTGGACTTCACAAATAGAGAACATACTGGTGGTTAACGCTCCTGCTAAACCACATAACACCCCCTAAACAGTTGCTCACTTTTCACCTAACAACTACTATATCTCTGGAGTTCTAGACGGCAAAATGGTCCCTCTCATCTGCATACCACCCACTTTCCTGAGTACCACCCTAATCTCCCACCACGACGTCCCAGCGTATAGCGACATACCACACACAACCTCCATGTGACTCGAATTATTCCTGATACGCTCCCTTGTTACCACAACACTCATATCATCTTCTCGTACCATCCACAAGCACCTTTCTTACCACTTCTCTCCTCTCATCTAAGCATACTCCACAACACTTTACAAATCGCAAAACACCATTTTATCTACTCACTAAATAGCGAGGCGCGCGAGGAAGACAACCCCCCACACACCATGTCCTTTGTTCTCTTTTGTCATTGTATTAATGGTTTGTCTCAATTACAGGGATTGATAGCTATGGTTAAAGATCTTGCAAAAACAATCCATTTGCAATATGTTGTCCATTATCATGTCCTACCTATCCGTTTCGGACAGCACCATCACCCTTGAGCCACTCCTTGACAATTGTAAGAACTAATGTCTGTTAGAAACAACATTTTTTAGAATAGACCTGTAGTATAGCGCATGTCCACAGCAAAAATGCCCCCAAAAATTCCAAATAGCATGACCCTTGAGCCACTTGGACAATTGTGAAGAACAAATTCTGTTTAGAAACAACATTTTTAGGATAGGACCTGAGTAATAGCTGCATGTCCAGCAAAATTGCCCCAAAAATTCAAAAATGACCACATGAGCCACTTTGAACAATTGTGAAGAACAAAAAGTCTGTTTAGAAACAACATTTATTAGAATAGGGCAAGTAGTATTGCTGCATTTCAAAAGCACAAATGCACCCAAAATACAAAACATGACCCGTTGAGCCCTTTGGTCAATTGTAAGAACAAATGTCTGTTAGAAACCACATTTTTTTATAATAGCACCTGTAGTATTGCTGCATTTCAAAGCAGCATGACCCAAAAAATTATAAAAATGACTTCTCAGCCACTGTTAAAAATTGTGAGGGAGAAATATGCCACTAGAAGCCATATTTTTCTGTTCCAAAGGAAACCATGATTGATTGCTGTATCCTCACAGCTACATGACACCCAATAAATTATAAATAATACTTCTCAACCCCCTGTTAAAAATTGTGAGGAGAAAAGCCACTTAAAGACACAATTCTGTTCCAAATGACCATGATTGATTGCTGTAGTCTCACAGCTACATACCCCAAAAAATTATAAATATGACTTCCTCAGCCACTATTAAAAAATTGTGAGGGAGAAATGCCGACTTAGAAGAAGCCACATTTTTCCTGTTCCAAAGACCATAATTAATAGCTGTATCTCACAGCAACATGACCTCAAACCATTGACAATGCGAAAACTTCTTATGATAAAGTGAGTAAAATGGAAAACGTTTATGTCAGTGAAACCTTGCTGATCCTTTTACATCCTCCTTTCACTAGCAAAACCAGCAAAAAGAACTGTTGGGAAAAGATAATAAAAATTGCAGTAAGAAATGAACATTTTAAAAAAAAGTATACAAGAGGACCATATCAGATAGAATAGGAAATAGAAGTAGACCGGCAACTACATAATCAGTTGACTCAACGCAGTTGGGGCCACAACACATCAGTGAACCATGTCCGATTTCAAAACTTGATGAAGTCAAACATCACATTATCTGTGGAAAGCCGATGCGTTTGTCCTGTAATGACACCTCCAGCTGTCCTGAAGGTCCTGCTCAGATATGACGCTGGCTGCTGGCAGGAACAAACACCTCTTTGCTTGATGAGCGACTCGGGCCATGTTCGTACCATTTCGGATAACCCAGAAGTCTATTGGTCGCGGAACACATGCAAAAACAATGGTGTTGAGAGCCAGATTAGTCGTGCACTCATATCTTTAAGCTGAGCTCTGTGTGTTGATGTGAGCCCTGCAATGCAAGAGTAGGTGAGGTGGTAAACAAAGAATGCCAGAGGTCACCCGATTAGGCTTCCGCCCACCTTGCCTGCTGCTGCCGCTACTCCCTACTTGCACTCTACGCTGTCACGTCCGCTGATGTTGTACCACTGAACATTGGGGAACAGAAGCAACCAACAGATGTCTCCAGTTGATCAATCATCAAGTACTCCATTCCTGCAATTTTACTCTACTCTCTATAGGGTGGGTGGAAGGAAAGTGGCTGAGTTTATGTTTTGTACCGGGATCCATGAGGGTGGCCACCCAGTAATCTGTTGTTCATTTATGTCCTTAATGCGAGAACATATTGATGAAATGGAAGCATCCAAGCACTCATGTGAGAGATGGAGCCTTGATTTCCCAGCCTCTGGGTCGAGAGGGCACTACATACTGATCTTCCTCATCTTCCTCCTCCCCGCCTCAAATTCGCTGCACAACCTCTTTTCCAAGGCAGGGACGTCGTAACATCAGTATCTAGGAATACCTCCTCCTCTCATCCTCCTCCTCTCCCTGCCTCCGGCACAGCTTCAACACAGTCCCTGACTTCCTGAATGAGGCACCCTGAGAGCTGATGCGCCACCATTGCAACTAGCTCTGACCCCGAACCAATGCCTAATGAAGAACCGATGAAATTGTGAAACTGTCGGGCTATGTGAATTGAACGGAGAGAAAGGCTCCGTGTCCGCAACTGTGTCCGTCTCCTCCACCGTGCGCTGCGGGACTGTTTGTTTTCAGAGTGTCCAACGGATCGTTCCAAACTAAGATCACCACAATGCTCATGCTGACAAGGGCATTGTCCGCACTGACCATTTTGGTGGCTTCTTCAAAACTGCAAGAAGTTGCAGAGCTCGTTCAACCTGGCCTCCACACTCGGTGGTTCAACACCCGAGGTTCCCCCACACCAAAACCCGCTGCTTGTTCCATGCCATGTGTCAACTTTCGTACTGGCGTAAGTGGCCATTGCGGCCAGCTGCCTCACAAATCGCTGGACATGTTGGAGGGTGGAAATCCAGCGTTTGGCCTACGTCAACAATGAAACGTTTGACCGGGAGGCCGAGCTGACGCTGCAACGCAGCCCCAGGCGGGACTGAAGCAGAGTGCGAACAGTCGGAAGTGCAACTCAGACCTCGAGCCTTCCTTCACAGGCAGCATCCAGACCCGGGTAGCTTCTTTAGAAATTTCTGGAGACAAGGTTCATGACATTTGCCAGGCAAGATTGCTCCTGCCTACCGAACCTTAAAAGGGCGGCCAGCAGATTTTCCCGTATGGCACACCACCTTGCCTGGCACAAGTTCTTGGCACACCAGCAGCGCTCGTCCTCGGTTGCGGAGAGCCGTCCACAGCTCCTGACCTGTGTGTGGACGGTCTCCAAGGCAGCGATAAATTACAACACGGCCTGGATGTCTCTGGGCACTTGAATGCACCAAGAGACCTTGGGGGAAAGACCCTGCACCATCCCTTCGTTTTGAAGAGCGTGCACGCAAGCCTGAGAGCCACCGTCACCCCCAGAGACATCCACCCAGCTCACCCAGTGAGCTGTCCTACAGAGATAAAGCGGCCTTGGCCGTGCTTACTAGTCCATTTGTCGGTGGGTGAGATGGACTTTTCCGACACAGATGCAGACAACGCGCTTGAAATTTTAGATGACACTTGGCGGCCAGGCAGGACGGCTTTTCTGGCAAATAAATTGCCTGCTCGGGCATCTGTATTGGGGCAGGCGGAGGGCCATGACGTTGGCGGAACCCATCTGGTCCACCATACGGAAAGCAACATTTCCAAGGCCAACAAGCCTGCCAATGCCGACATTCAGGCTTTTGGCTTTGGGTATGGTTTTGGGTTAAAGTGTTTCTTCTGCACCCAAATCCTGGAAGACAGAAGTGGCTGGCTAGACTGGCCGCTTGTAACGTGGGGTGCAGGTCGTCCAAACTGGCTGAAGGGAGAAGGGGTAGGATGGGTCTCTGGTGGTGCTGTGTACTCGGGCGAGCGGTGGAAGGGCTGAAGCGGAGGCAGATGATCCCTGATCATGACTCAGAGAGAAATGGCATCTGAGAAGGAACGCTTGGTGGTTGGCGGAGGAGGAGGAGCTGGAGACAGAAGGTGTGATAGTGGGTTGTAGGCCCGGCATTGGTCGGCCTTTTTTTGGCCAATGTTCCCATCAATTTCAACTTATGCATTCGCTGCATGTGACCTAGACATGTTGGTGGTGTTACCACTAAGATCTTGGCCTCTACTTTTGCGTTTTACGGCAAATGGCGGCATTTGACATCCTTGTGAATCAGAAGGCTTGCTCAAAGAATGCCCCAGGGCTTGTAGAGGTCCTGGACCTTTTGACGGCGATAAACGAGGAGCGGTTTTGCGCTGACCGTGGCTGGCGAATCATAATCAGCGGACTTCTGCCGCCCGCCCTCTCCCTTTTTGTGCGGACCCGTATTGACACTACCCATCATCTTCCTCCTCGTCCACTGATGAAGCGCACGCAAGCAAATTCTGCGGAAAAGACCTGGATGGTCCGCAATGTTCGTCATCCATCCTCATCATCACACAGGTGACTTGTCGTCCAGAATTTCGCATCCAGAACTGCGTCTACAAGCAAGTTTGCCGACCGCCCGGGATTTTTGCCGATTGAACCGGCTCCTTCACTCCTCTGAGGCATCAGTAACTGGCGTCAGAGCAACTAAATCATCCCTCTTGATCTTTTAAAACATGCCTTCTGACCAACCGCATTTTGTCAATCAAAGAGGTCTTACAGCACAATGATAATCCAACAGTGGTGGGTACACACGAGTTGACATTTGGCTGCTTCATTGTTGGACGGATGCTGATACGACATTTGTGGCCGTGACTCGCGAGAACGAGGAGGTAAGGACTGCTAGATGTGCAGGTTGCATTAACGCACTGAAGAACAGATTGCGACGTGTCGTTATTTAATTCACAGGGCCACTGACCCACGATTACAGCCTGACGAGTCCTGTCAACTGACGATCCGCTGGCATGGCGTGTTGTCGCCAGCACTGGAAGGAGCACCTTCTCTCGTACCTCTACCTCCAAGGTCTACCCCCCACTTTGCTCGCTTACCACCTGCATATAGCTCCAAGTTCCAAAATATAAAAATTTAGAAGTTATGGGAATAGTTTGGAAATTCTCTATTAAAAGAACGCAATCACAGCTGTCCTCAAATCCCTCTAATCAAAACAAAATTGCTGTATCTCAACGTAAACTGCAAGGTGTTCTATCATCAAATCTGGACTGGCAAAGTCCAAAAAAACGAATCTGTTATGTTATGGATAATAAACGGTATTTTTTTGCACGCTTTTCAATTCACCTGTGGTGAATATAGAATTGCTTGTTTTCAGATATACGTAAGATGCTGCTCAATGAACAATGCTGGGTGCGCAAAGTCAAAAAACACTAACTGTTCTTTTTGGTATAATAAACGATATTTTTTGCACCTTTAAATTTCACCGTGTGGTGAATATAGAATTGCTGTTTTAAGATTTACGTAATATGCGTCAAATGAACATGCTGGTGTGCAAAAGTCAAAAAACACGTAACTGTATTATTGATATAATAAACGTATTTTATGCACCTTTCCAATCACCTGTGGTGAATATAGAATGGCTATTTTAAATTTACGAGATGCTGCGTCAATGAACAATGCTGGTTTTGCAAAAATCCAAAAGACACGTAACTGTTATGTTTGATATACATAAACATATTATTAGCACCCTTCAATTCTACCCTTGGTGAATATAGAATTGCTGTTTTAAGATTTACGAGATCTGCGTCATGAACAATGCTAGGTTGCGCAAAAGTCAAAGAAACACTACTGTTATGTTTGGTAAAATAACCGATAATATTTGCACCTTTCAATTCACCTGTTGGTGAATAAAGAATTGCTGGTTTTATAGATTAAGCCGTAGAAGCTCTGCGTCAATGAACATGGCGGGTGTGCAAAAGTCAAAAATCACGTAACAGTTATGTTTGGTATAATAAACGAATATTTTTTGCACTTACAATTCACCGTGTCTGGTGAATATAGAATTGCTGTTTTAAGATTTTACGTTGATGCTGCGTCAATGAAACAATGCTGGTGCGCAAAAGACAAAAAACACGTAACAGTTATGTATTTGTATAATAAACTAATTTTTTTTTTTGCACCTTTCAATTCACCTATGGTGAATTATAGAATTGCTGTTTTAAGATTTACGTGGATGCTTGCGTCAATGAACAATGCTGGGTGCGCAAAAGTCAAAAAACACGTAACTGTGATGTTTTCGTACGATACACGTATTTTTTGGCAACAAACAACCTGTGCTGACTACAAGATTGCTGTATTGTAATTAACTGCAAGGTGATATATCAACAGTCACAGGTGGTAATGGGTAAAATTGAAAATGAACACCTATCTGAAATGTATACGATAATAAAAGTGGAGTTTTGCAGCTAGCAAAGAACCTGCAGTTACTAGAAATGATGTGAAATCCAATATAATTTCAGGCTGCCCAATACCAGGAAATATTTCAATAGAAACTGTTAATAATAAAGTATTCCACAACAATGTCTACACTAAGTCTTGGTGAACTTTATCCAGTGTTCTTTATGATAGAGCTTGTCCTGTGTTCGCCCCGCGGGGGCCCCCCCCCCCGCTCCCACCACCGTGAATTTACAGTGGTAGATTCTGCTTTAAAATTCTATAGCTAACTACATAAAATTTTAAAATCCATAAGATAAATAAATTGGAAGGATCACAGCTAATATTTAGAGGTTTCTCTGTGCAGAAATAGACAAATTTTCGCTGAGCTGTTTGCCACAGGCAGAGCGCAGGTCCTATCCCTATGAGACGCTGAGAGACACTGAGGCTGAAACAGAAACCCCTGTTCTTGTAAAACGAGGTCATGTGATTTTTCCAGCCAATCGAAACCCATACACATCCCAGTCATGACGTCGCACCCCAACATCTCACCCTGCTCTATTCTGTAATCTGATTTGCGGGCCCGCCAAAATTACAGGAAGCGCCGAAAAAGGCGCAAATCTTAATAAAATGATGCTCAGATTTTAACCTTAATTATCGCATGATCTGGAAATTTCGATCACCATAAAAACCTTGCCGATTTCAACTTTGTCGATAAAAATCGCTCAACACTAAAAAAGAGGCACTGACAGAGAACCCAGGTAGGAGAATGGCAGTGGGAAGCTGGGCCATCAGCCTATAAGATTGTAAGGAAACTGTTGATAGAATATTTGAAAAAGAGAAGCAGCATGCACATTTTCCTCAGTATAATATACCACTGGACCTTTTGACATCCAAAATATCCTTAACTTGCAACTCTGCTTTTGGACTAGTAGAAGCAGCAGGTAGAGTTCTAGGGAATCTGAAAAACAATCTAAAATAAGTGGCTTTGGCACAGAGAAAAGTGTTGGGTATAGATGCTGGAAGATGCATTTCACAGCATGCTGGAATGTTTTTCTTTAAAACCATAAAAACGAACGCTAGCTTGTAACATAAAGTCTTTAGATGGATGTATCTAGAGAAAAGGCAGATTTAATCTCTTTGCAAATATTAAGACCTAAACTTGTCTATGCATTATTCTTAAAATGGGATACAGATTTACTTAACACATTTTAGTTCTCTACCTGATGTGAAGAAAGTCTGCATGAGTAGCATTGGCTGCAAATACTTCCATAAGTAAAGTAAAAGGTAGAGGCACTAAAGAATGTCAACCCTACATCTAGAAGTATGTTGAAGACTAAGTGAACCAATCCCAATCAGGTTTAGGCAATATCACATCAAGGGAATAGATTTTTCCAGGTGTCTTGCTGGGGAGAGACATATTTCTAGGAAAATGCTCTAATATCTGATTTATGCACTTTACTTGACCATTGGACTGTTGATGGTAGGCCAAAGATAAACCCAGCTTGCCATCTAATAACTTCCAGAGCACTTACCAGAAAGTAGAGGTGAATTGAACCCCTCTGTCTGAGACAATATATATGGATAGGATACAAATATTCCTGGCAAACAAGAAAGCTAAACAGGTTGCAGATAAAGATCTTTTAATGGCATAAATTGCTATACTGAAGCAAATTTGGAGGTGTAACAGGTGCAGGTATGTTTTATAAAGTACAGTGAAAAGAAAATTTGCTTTGGGGAACATCTTTAATCAAGGCTGGGACTTCAGGCAAAATACAATTAGGTTCTAAAATGTATTAAGGGTCAGTATCTTGATCTTCTGGATCAAAAGCTAAGGGGAGGTGTTTACCTTCAATGGGTATTTATAGCACATTGATTTTGTTTTATTTCAGAGATAGAACAGTTCTAATGTCCTGCTTGTTTACAAAAGTTTTTCTAGTTACCGACCACCTCTCTCTGCTCTAGCAATGGCCCACTGCTGTATCTTATCATCAGGACAGAGCATGCTTTAAACTTTCTAATCTTATTTTTCTACTGAGAGAAAATTGTACCCTTTAAACCAAGGAGAAGCCTTGTACAATCCTGTCAGGTCTGCAGATTACATATCTGAGCGTTTACATCAAAGATAGAGTTACTCAGCAGATAACAGTTTGTCTTGGCAGGATATAAGTTTATCTCTCTCCCTAGAAGCTTTCTCTCATGACAAGTACAGCTCACATTTATAGCCAGACATTCTGCTCAGTGTCACTGTTTTTCTCCCTACATCACAAATGTAACTAACAGGCAAAGCTAGGAATAGGAGCTAAAATGGTAGTCGATAATGTAGAGCATCCCAAAACCTGTAAAGAAAGTATGAACCTGAAGAGGCTGTGAAGAGTAAAAACAGTCAGATGGGAGGACAATAATTTGAGAAAATGCCATACAGAGAGAATTGTAGAGGACTGATTAATTGCGTAGTCCGAAGGCAAAGCACATTTTTATGATCAATGTAACTCACCACAGTATGTTGATTCCCCTTTAGCGTATGCATACACTCTTCCGGGGCAAATTTAATGACCAGAAGATCACAGTTACTGATACAGTAATTCTTTTCAGTGGGAAAAAAAAAAGGAATTCATGAGCCAGAGGACAGAAATATTCAATTACTGTCATTCTGTGAGAGATTTCCCCAACTCCTACATATAAAGAAAGTCTTAAAGGCATACATGCCAACTCTCCCATTTTTGGCGGGGGGGTCCCGCTATTTGGGGTCCCCCCCTGCCCTTCCGGGAGAGCTGGCATTCCTCCCGCTGCCAGCAGGCAGCGGGGGTTCTTTTAAATGGCCGCGGGACAGAGTAGCGCCGGTGCGCTACTCTTGCGCCGCGGGCCGCTCCATACAGGCGGGTTGAAGCGCCCGCACGGCGCTTCACCCGCCCGGAGTCTCGCTGTGCAGGGAGGAGGCAGGAGGGATCGCTCCCCCCTCCCTCCTCTCCCTGTATGTACAGCTCCGGTGCGCGCCGTACATACAGGTCAGCGGCGCAGGGGAAGTGACGCGCGGCTGCACTCACTTCCCTGCGTCGCTGAGGAGATCGGCCGGGAGGTGTCCGGAGCTGCAGGAGCCTGGTGAGGTAAGTGACTTTTATTATTTTATTTTTATCAACTATAAGGGGGCTCTACCTGGCTACAATGGGGAGGGGGGGCTCTACCTGGCTAATAAAGGGGTCAATACCTGGCTGCTAAAGGGGGGCTCTACCTGGCTAAAAAAGGGGGCAATACCTGGCTACAAAGGGGGCAATACCTGGCTACAACAAGGGGGCTCTACCTGGCTAATAAAGGGGGCATACCTGGCTACAACAAAGGGGCATCTACCTGGCTAATAAAGGGGGCTCTACCTGGCTACAACAAGGGGGCTCTACCTGGCTAATAAAGGGGGCAATACCTGGCTAAAAAAGGGGGCAATACCTGGCTACTAAAGGGGGCACTACCTGGCTAATAAAGGGGGCAATACCTGTCTACTAAAGGGGGCAATACCGGGCTAATAAAGGGGGCAATACCGGACTACAACGGGGGCAATACCTGGCAAAAAAAGGGGTCAATACCGGCTAATAAAGGGGGCAATACCTGGCTAAAAAAGGGGGTCAATACCTGACTACAAAGGGGGGGCAATACCTGGCTAATAAAGGGGGCAATACCTGGCAGCTAAAGGGGCAATACCTGGCTAATAAAGGGGGCAATACCTGGCTGCTAAAGGGGCAATACCTGGCTAATAAAGGGGCAATCCCTTTGACTACAAAGGGGGCAATACCTGCAAAATAAAGAGGGCAAAACCTGACTGCTAAAGGGTCAATACCTGGCTAATAAAGGGGGCAATACCTGGCTAATAAAGGGGGCAAACCTGACTAAAAAAGTGGGCAATACCTGGCTAATAAAGGGGGGCAATACCTGACTACTAAAGGGGGCAATACCTGGCTAATAAAGGGGTCAATACCTGACTACAAAGGGGGCTCTACCTGGCTAATAAAGGGGGCAATACCTGGCTACAACAAGGGGGCATCTACCTGGCTAATAAAGGGGGCAATACCTGGCTAATAAAGGGGGCAATACCTGGCTACAATAGGGCATCTTCCTGCCTGTAAGGGGCACTACCTGGTTATGGGGCTACTACCTGGCTAAAAGGGGAAAACTACCTGCTTTTTTCCCAAAACCCATTATGCAGTTAGGTGGAGTGGGTGTGGCTTTTTGAAGGGGCGTGGCACACCAAAAAGATGGGCGTGGCCATGAAAATTTTAGCCGCGGCACGCACAGCGCGCCGCCCACCTCAATCTCCTGCTTTTCCACTTTCAAAAGTTGGCAACTATGCTTAAAGGAGACGGGTCTATGGAGACATGTGGCAAAATGTTCTCAATCATTTCAAATGAGAAAGTTCATTAACCAACTTGTAAAGTTCAATTACGTCAATGTCAGCTTGGTACATGGCCTGAGTAAACTAAGCAAAGCCGACTGGAGATGATGTGGACCCTTTGGGTTGATGTGGGCTAAACTGGGGCATAAAATCAAAGAAAGTTGTAATTTATTTACCTTTATCTCCAGCAAAGTGATGACAACTTCTACATAGAAAATCTCAAGATCAATGCGACAAGAGTAGTGTCTGTTAGCAACCGTCAGTGATTTAGCTAGCAGGGGTCATGGGGTGGTCCACCCCAGGTAGCACATTTTTTGGGGTCAGCATGACATAGTGATTACTTAATTGCATAATTCTCAATTTCTTTGGAATCTCTGGGAAACTTTTGCCAAAAGGAGACCCCTACTGGACCCCCAGAAGAGTTGGCAAGTCTCCCAGGCAATGTACATTTATGGCACTCAGACAGTGTGGGCTCAAAAGCTGTCCCTGAACCATCCACAGCAGGAGCCAACTGTAATCTACAGCCAAGCTCCCAAGGTAATGGCCAGGATCCGAGCCAGGTCCAAACCAAGCCATATTACTCTCTCTAATGCTATGATTAAAAGTGGTTGTTTCATCTAGGTGGCTGACAGAGAGAAAGCTCCCCACCAGTGATTGTGACGTCATTGTCATAGAGGACTGGGAGCAGGGGTGGTGCTGGAATGGAGCAGATTTCAAAGGTACAGTAATATTTTTATTTCCATTTTGTAAAGCACCCCGATCGCCAGATCATTTTGTACAACCCCCCTTTCACCATCATAAAAAACTAAAAAGAAACAAAAAACATTTATTATGAAGCTCCAGATTTTTCAGGATCCAGCGCATATATTCTTCCTCTAAAATTTTCCACCACTTACTGTCTCTTACCAGCCTGAATCTGCTGAGACTATGGTTTTTAGCTAATGTAAATGTTAATTCCATTGATCAGGATGACAATACTGTCAATACCAACTCATTTGATTCCTACTGGCAGAACACATTATGACATACTGTAGGTCATAGTCATGTGAAAGCTCAGGAGACATATGATCTTGATAAATGACTTGATCTTCTTGACATTTAAGCAATCTAGTAAAGCCAAAGACACATGCATTATTAATCTCCATTACTATAGAGGTGCCTCTCAAAAAGATTTTCGACTTGAAACAGTTCCCTTTTGTTGGAAGGATCTCCTGACGATAAACAACATTGTTGTGCGGTTTGTATCCCTAGGAATCCGCTGTGGAAACTTGGCAGCAAATGTTAGATTTGCCTGCAGCACAACCACAGCACAACAGTTCTTATTAAAATCAATGTATGTGAGGATCTTTCAGAGCTAGACACACTAGATAAGGTTTGCTGTACGTTGTTGTCTGGTTAAATAGATAAGGATCCTGAACAATTGTTTCTTGTAGTGTATATGAAATTAGATTTTCTAAACCAGACATCTCCTTTAAGTCCCTACCAATACTTGATGTAACTATATGTCATGTGGTTGGTAAAGAAGTATGGAGTGGTCTTAATCACTGAACCCAGCCTATATGTGGCAGGTAACTAAATTAATTAGTTAACTATAGCTGGGACCTGACTCTAGTGGCCAGGATTAGAGAGATCTCTGATCGCAACCATTTAACACCTTAGATGCAAACATGTTGGAGGCATCTAATGGAGTAAGAAATGGTGAAGTGCATTTGCCCATTTTGCAGCTGGGGGCCTAATAAATCCTGACAGTGAAAGTCTGCTTATCCCACCAAACTGTAGTGATTGACATCTTCTCTGCGTCAGTAAGTGTTGGTGGGGTAAACAACTCTCCCTGTCATTTCTGCGAGTAAAACAGAATACTCAGAATTCTTTCTCCAAATCACATATGTAAAGAAGGACAAATTGTATGTATAATATCTTGTATTGCACTGTATGAGAAAGGTATAGAGCGTTATAAGATGTCATTTTTGGTATAGAAAGAGCTAATAGTTTTGAAAAAGTGACAGTTGGGACTGTTATGGCAAGTAGCCAATCAGGAAGGCAGAAGGGGGCGAAGCTGGAGGTCAGGCAGAGAGTTGGAGCGATGCTCAGTTTATATAGTTCTAGTTGAAAACAATTATGAAAGGGGACCCCTGTCTATTAAGGCGCCAATAGACAGGGCAGACTGAGGCAGAAGAGAACAGCCAACTAACTAATGCACCTGAGATTAAGTTGGCACCAAGACAGAGAGAGAAAGTAAAGACCCAAGTGGAGTGGACCCTTAAGAGAGTCAGACAACCCAGAATTACAGGTGAGCAGTTTGGGGGACTGCCAGAAGAGTCAAGGGGACCCATTGAGTCGACAGAATTTGTCCTCTGTCGCCAGTCACCAGCACCTTGCACAGCTGGGCTGGGGCGGGGTCAACAGCAGTGCTAGGTGTCCAGAGAAAGAGGATCTAATGTGTTTAAGTGACATGTGCCTTGCTTCATAACTATGCAACGTCCACAAGAAATATACAGTGAGTAAAGCCTGAAGTTCCCCAGAATACGTCTGCTGTTATTGATCCTGGTGCACCACCCCATCACTACACGTCTAGTATTTCACCTATCTTCTACAATAAGCACCATCTAGTGACCTGCACATATTCTACACATACACCTATATACCATGGAGCTTAGTTTCTCTTCCTATATCATATTCTGCTCTCAGATAGATCAGAGGATTGAGAACATACTATGCTTACGTATCATAAGTACAACAAAAACTGAATATAGCACCAGTTACTAAATAGGCAATTTGCAAAAGACAACCTAGCAAGCATTATATTACTAGGCTTCTGAACATTACTCCACCAAAAACAGCAAATATTGGAGCAACCTTAACAGAGGCTTGTTGTAATACATAAATACAAACCATATATAAAGAGATAGATGGATAGATAGATAACTAGATGTAAATACGGATATGTAAGTAGGTCTTACCTAAGTACCGCCATGCAATGCCAAATGCAGGATTTTCATATGACTTCAACACAATACAGACTTTTAATACTCAAATAATGCTGCCATACAGTATTGAAATAATGCAACCACATACATCCTACACTATTCAACTATTGTACATGAACTGATAGTGAAGTGGAATGTATTTATGAGGGGCAACTAGGCAACTGCTCAGTTTACAGCTTGCTCTGAAGAGATACAGAATATATACAGTCATTGGTGCATGCCCATTTTACAATACTGAAACTGAGCACATGCTTGACCTAAGGGCGGTTTTATACAATGCTTATTTTAAAAAATGCCACTGCATTTTATTGAGCCAAAGCCAGAAATGGATCCATCTAAGAGTGCTCCTTCATTTATTTGTCTAATTCTTTTGTGTTGTGTTTATATATGAACCTATAAGTACTATATACTATAAGATTTGATTTCTTAGAAGGGTTTTCAGAAAGCCTGCTCTTCACTGCAAACTTCAAGCTCATACTTTCTATTCAGACTGTGGGCAGTTCTACAGCAGTGATCAATATTTCATTTCTGCCTTTCCTAGCTGAGCCTGTTAGAGGGACATTAGTGATGGAAGGGTTTTTTAAAGCATAGCATAAGGTTACAGAGCTCTAAAAGATTAAGGTTTGTCAGTAAAAAACATAAACAAGCTCCTATGCTACTGACAAGACACGGCAGGGAGTGATGTCACCATCCCAGCCGATGATCAGCAGCCTAGGAAACCTTCTATAAACAGGAAGGAAATATGAACTGTTCTAGCTCTGAAATGAAGCAAAATCAGAACAGCAATGTATTTTGTAATAATCTTTATGTACCTTCACCTACTTGTTTAACTACTTGCCAACCACACATATGGCGACATGTATTCACAGGGCTCTATAGGTTTTCTGGCATACTTTGAGCCAAAAAACTTTTTTAACCCATCTGACAAATATATGAATAGTCGTACGCCAAAACTTTTGAATGCACCAAAAGTGCGTCAAGCATGTACCAAAGTTTGGCGCAAAACTTCCATATAGATCCATATTCCACTGCTGAGACAAAATTTAGCACATAACACTCTATGCGCCAAAATGTTTGCCGCATAACATTCTTCATGGAAATGTTTGCTACATAATACTCTTTCATACATAATGTCGTATTCTACACTCCTCTATATTGATTTAGAACAGGCGTGTCAGAGCCAAGTTTTATACATGTTGCTCATAGACTATAAACATCTGGCCGTTGGTAGTTTATCTCTGCACGGACATTTCAGAACTAATTGTACAGTTGCGTGGGTGGAAAGCCGGCTATAAGCAAAAGCTGGACTCTCAACTGAGAAGATAAAGATGGTTTATTACCATTACTGGCTTTTTGATCACTGTTAGAGATGACCGAGCAGTAAATAGTTCTAGTTCGATTAGAACCTCGAGCTTTAGTGTGTTCGGTTCGAGGTTTTATTCAAACTAGAACTCAAACCCAATTAAAGTCAATGGGAGGTGTTCTTGTTAATTTTTATACCTATACAGGTCAGGAGAGTCTGGAATTACCATCCATAACAGGAAAATGGATATGTGGAACAACATAGTGAAGAAAATTTGGCTCTAATAGTGACAGAAAAAACGTGAGAGGTTAAAATACTTAATTCCTTTCAATGGCTAACTGAAAAGAAGAGGACAGCTTGCAAGCAGGGGCGTAGTTATAGGACGTGCAGCAGTAGCAGCTGCTATGGGGCCTTGCATCCTGAGGGGGGCCCAAAAGCCCCTTTTCCACATAGGAGATTTGGAGACGGTGTGTTATGCAATTACTGAACCCTCAAAACTGCAAAAACAGAACTTTGGGCACTGAGTATAATTTAGCAAATCAAAGCACTCTGTATAATATATATCCATGTATATGAGAGTTAGGCATTATGTGAGCCTGCAAATGTCACCAAATAACAGCTTCTGGGTGTGGGAAAGATGCAGCCAGCAATACCAAACTCCCTAACTATTGATGTCTATGGAGAGGAAAATGCTATCTAACTAAGAGCATTCTGTACAGTACAGAGAGTGAGCTGAAAATGGTGTTTGGAATGCAATACAGTGAAATATATATATTGCACTGAGTGGATGGCCGCCACTAGTGCAGAAAGGTGATTGGATGGCTGTCAAAAGTGCAGAAAGCCGCTGAAAACGAAACTGAAAATGGCGTGTCGAACTAGAATTTTAAGCGAATGAATAGTAAAATGTTCGGTTTGGTTCGAGTTCCAAAAATTCGAGAAGTTCTACTAGAACTTAACTTTTCTAGTAGATCACCATGTATATGCTCAATAAGCACTGTACATAAAGAGAGGCAGGAAGCCTGTGTTGGCTTCCTGCTGCTAAAGCCAGCAGACATGTGACAGATGGCGTTTGGTGACTGCATGAACTGCTGGGTCTATTCAGACCCAGATTAGCTCTGCAGCCAGTGCAGGTCATGAATTTCTCTTGGATTTTCTCTGTAATATACCAGCCCCAGTTACAGTGGAAATCACCACAAAAACAAAAAAAAGAATATGTAAAATGCTTCCAAAGGTCTTTTTCTGACCTTATAAGGGGCACAATATGTAAAATAAAGTAACATAAACACACACATACATACAAAATAATATATTAATAAAATAAATATCAACAGTCCAAACAGTAACTTTTAGCCCCATCCCCTACAACCTTTATATCAGCTATATATAAATGTCCATGATGGGAAAGTGGCACAATTACACAAATTATTTTAGCGCCACTCTTGCTGTTAAAAAAAAAATAATTAAATAAAAAAGTGTGAAAAACAAACTTTTTTTTTTTTTTACTACCTTCCCTGTTATGAAAATATCAAACAAAAAAAACGAATGTACAATGACATGAAAAGGAATTATTTAATATCACGGAAAAAAGGCGGGAAAATTAGTACCGAGTGCTAGGAAGCATTATAGCATTCCAATCAGTGTGTACTATGGGAAAGGAAACTGTGCCTGGTCAGGAAGGAGAGGTAATGGTCCAGACAGGAAGTAGTTAACGCTGATCATTGAGCTAATAATACCCTTCCTTTGTGACATCAAAATAATTCTGACCTGTCTGGGTATGGAGTCAACAAGAACCCTGAATAGTGTCAATATATAAGTGAGTTTCAACTGCTCTTGACCCATTCACAGCTTCACTAATTATCCATCCTTGGCCCACTTTTAGTCGGCATTAACCACCACATATCAAAAATACCCCACAAGAACTGTCATTTAGGAGATATTCTGGCCCAGTTATCATGTAACCTTGTCATTGAAATTTAGACCTTGTCCCTCAGATCCTTACAATTACTCATGTTTCCAGGTTCTAAAATATGACTGTTCATTTTCTGCCTAATGTGCTCTTTGACATGCACCACTGTAACCAGATAAGAGCAAAGACATACAGCTTTAAAAATCTGCACAAAATATGTCAATCTGATTTTAATATTTAGATTGGATACAATAACAGCCATAGTACAGTGCATAATATGGTGCAATTTGTGTGGCCAAAATCCTGGCAGGTCAAAAAAGAAAAAAAAAAAAATCACAGTTTTAAAATGCAATTATTGCCAGCATTTTTTCTAGAAAAAAATGCAACTCTGCATAAAAACACTGTTGATCCATAGCTTGGCTGAATGGCAGCAATGTCTGGGGAATAGATGGTGGTGTGATGTGGACAGAATGCAGTGATTGTGTTTGTACTCTTTCTACTATATACGGAAGTAGTATTTAAGAAGTTTTATTGGGATACGGTTACAGCGCAGTCACTGCTCAGCCATGATACAGCTGAAAACCGCTGTGGCACCCCACACCAGTGATGTTTTTATTAGCTTAATGGGTGGCCATGTGAATTTGCAGTTTAACACCGACAAAACTGTACGGTTAATAACAATGTTCACTAATTACTACTGGTCAGTGTTAACTTGCAAAACTTTCCATTAAAAAAGTACACATGTATCTGTAACCTTAAAAATCTACTTATTAACCAGAGCCTCGTGGTCTAAAACGCTGGCCCTGGTCTAATGTATCTTCCTTTCACTATCTGTGTCACTGTTGCTTTGCATTCTCTGTCTCCCTCTTTCTTTCTCTTGTTCTTCCATTTGTTCTCATCTCTCTCTGCCTCTCTTTTTTGGGGACCATAGTACCCACTATAATACTACATAACAGTTTGCAAATATATCAATGGCACAACTTTGTAGTGGTTGATCTGGCCCCATTGTTTATTAAAGGTTACCATTATTACAAAATTAGATAATTATCAATATAACCACTAACATTATAACAACTAACAAATATTCTCATATATGTGTCTTTCAGATCATCTCCGCCTGGTGTAAACCAGGCAATTAACCACTAATAAACAACCATGACTGAAATGGGTGTGGGTTACTGCTTCTGTTCGGGTGCTTTCATACAGTAGGGTTTTGGTATGGTTTTTTACTTGCAGTTCTGCACAGCAATTAAACTGCCTTTATTACCAGCAAGCTGTTTGTAATTATCCAAATTGTTTGGAAAGGTTTTACAAGTGATTAATCGATTATTGTGTTTATAATCTGTAAGATTTAAAACACAATAATTGATAACTCACTTGTAACACCTTTCCAAACAATTTAGAGAGCTTTAAAAAACTTGCTGGTAACAAGGGCAGTTTAGTTGCAGCGCAATACTACAAGTGAAAAAATCACACCATTGAAAGTATCCTTCTTCTTCCCTATGACGTGCCTTTCCTCCACCTGTCCTTCTTATATGAGTGCTGCATATAACTGTTGCCTGTAGGGAGTAGAGCCACAATGCCTCAAGCGGATGCTAACAACTTCTTCAGTCCACTTGTTGTGCAGCTCATGCACCACCTAAATCGACTCATGCAGTAGGAGTCTATTATTTAAAAGACAGGAGGATCAACAATATCATTAATAATACAATAAAAGTGTTATTGAGGGCTTCCTAGTTCCATGAGTCCTCCCACTTTTATAGTGGGGCCCTACATTCTGTCTCTATCTGCCTTTATCTTTCTCTCTCTCTTTCTATCTCATCTCTAACAACACCTCTTTCTCTGCTTCTGCATTATTCATTCCTTCCCATCTCTTTCTGCTCTTCCCTTTCCTTCATTCTTCCTCTCTACCTCTCTTCTTTATGCTTTCCATCTTTCTTTCTCTTTTCCTCTCTCCCCTTTCCTGTCATTTATCCATTCCTTTTTATTCTCTTTCACTCTCTTTATCTCCTGTCTCTCTATCACTTCTCTCTTTCATTCTTTCCTTCTCATCTTTCTCTGCCTCTTCTCTCTTCTTCCAGCAATCTCTCTCTTGCACTCTTTACCTCTGTATTTTATTCTGTTTCTCTGCTTCCTTTTTCGTCTCCTCTATTTATCCTCCTCTCTCTTTATCTACCTTTCACTTTCATTCTGTTATAAGTTCTCTGTTTCTCTCTCCACCTCTTCCTTCTCTGCCTTTTATTTATTCCTTCTCATATTTTTGTCATCCTCAACATTTCGACCTACCTCTCTTTCTCTATCACTCTCTTTCATCCCCTTCTTTGTCTTTCATTAATTCCTTCTCACTTTCTTTCTTCACATCTCTTTTTTATTCTCTCTTTTTATCTTGTTTCTTTCTCTCCATGCCTCTATCTTTCATCCTGTCACTCTACAGCCCCTCTCTCCATCTTACTTTTCCCTACCTCTTTTACTTACTTTTATTTCCCTTAATCTTTGCTTCTCATCTCTTTCTCTGTCTCTCTTTTTCATTCACTCCCCCCTCATCTCTTTTAAACTATGTCTTCATCTTTTTTCTCTGACTCTTCCTTTAATTCTGTCTCTCTACTTCTCTCTTTGCTACTTTCTCACCCTTCTCTGTCACTCATTCATCTCTATCTACCTCTCCTTTTCTTTCTATCTCTCTTCTTCTCTCTCCTCCCTCTCTCTACCTTTTTCTTTTTTCTCTCTACCCATCTTTCTCTTCTTTCTCTGTCACTTGTTCATTGCTTCATATCCTTTCCTTTTCTTTCTTTCTCCTTTTCTCATTCACTCTCTCAGTCTCATCCTTTTGGTCTGCCTCTCTTTTTCTCTCTCCCTCTTCCTCTCCCTTCATTCTCTTTCATTCATTCTTCGCACTTTCTTTCTCGGCCTTTCCTTTTCATTTTATCTCTCTATCGCTCTCCCTCTTTCTCTCTCTTATGTTGTCTGTCTTCCTGTCTCCATCTTTCTCTGTCACCTCTTTTATCTCCCTTTTCTGCTTCTCATTTCTTTCTCTCCCTCTCTTCTTTATTTTCTCCCCCTCTTTTTTCAGTCTCTCTCCCTCTTTCTCTGCCTCTCCCTTTTTTCTATTATAACCTCAGTTTCTCTTTCTCCATCTGACACTCTCCCTTTTTGACTCCCTTCTCTGTCTTTTATTCATTCATTCATTCTCATCTCTCTGTCTCCCTCTCCATTTCTCTTTCCTACTCTGTGTCTCTCACCCTTTTCTGTTTATTCTGTTGCTGTACTTCTCTTTCTCTCCTTTTTTGTCTCTTGTTAACAGTTTCATCTGTCTGTCTGTCACTATCCTTTTCGTTTTCTCTCCTCTCTCACGTGTGTCTGTCTGCCTTTCCCTTCTATTCTGTCTCTCTACTTCTCTTTCTTTCCCTTTTCTGTCTCTTGTTCATTCCTTCTCATCTCTCTCTGCCTCTCCTTTTCATTCCATCTCTATCGGTCTCCCTCTTCCATTTCTCTCTCTATATACATACTGGTTAATATGAAGATTTATATGGCCATGAAATAACTAATAATTGCACCTAATGATATAATGTTCTTTGCATTTATAATGTCATTTCCCTTAATTTAGAACAGCCCAATAAATGTGTGAAGGAGATGGAGAATTAATTTCAATATTCTGCATGTTCGTGGCTGCGATGCTGCTGCTTGAGGAAAATGACAGGTAAATGTATCATGCACACGAATACAATGACAGTGTAAATAATTTAACAGCGGCCGGATATCCAGGTTTCTAGGTTAGAAAATAGATATTCAGCCGTTGCCTTTTGTGCGCTCACAGTTTCAGGATTTTAAAGTTTCATATTGTATTGGAAGAGAATGGCGGCGGCTGAGCTGGATTCTGCATATTATGGCTGGATTTGGGAGCTCTAAGTGTCTGAAAATCTTAAGAATAGAGGAAAGGATTCTGAGGAAAGAGCTGAAAGAGATGGATAATCCTTGTCTAATAATCAGCTCAGCTCTATGTAATGATGCGTTTTTTAATGCACCTGTCCAAAAATTAAAGCATTTCCCCTTAAAAAGAAAATGACATTTGCTTTTGGGAAAGCTGAGTAGCCACCAGCATGGCTGTTATTTGTAATGAACTTGTCACTTGTTGACTTTAATGGTCACAATTTATGTAGTTATACATCCCTTCCATATACTGCCATATGACTGTATATCTGATCAGGAGTGGGTTCCAGCTAGTACTCACTGTTTCAGAAGAACCAGTTATTGTAATTTCAGTCACTTGATCAGGAAAAGCAGTGCCCAGATCCAGTCCCAGACCTGTTCTGCAAAAAATCTTCGCAGGAAATATGTCCTGTGTGCATTCTCCTGCTGATTGCCATTTGGCACCTATTACCCCATAACCATCCCACCTATCACTCCATGTTGAGTTTTTACATAGGTGGGCACAGGTAGAGAGGTGCTAGAAAAATTCTAAGATGTTTGTGTGGTAAATTTTGAAGAGACAAGTTGTGGCCGGGAGAAGTCATCATGGCAATCTGGACTGGATGGAGAAGAAAAAGGAAAGTGAATAATTACAGGCATAAAAGAGGTCTATGGTGAGTCCCTAGATTTAACTACACTTTAATCACTTAAACATCTGCAGAGCCTGTGTACACTGGTAACTACCACTACATGTTCACTGTATGGTGGTAATATACAGTCTGCAGAGCCTGTGTACACTGGTACCTACCACTGTATGGTCACTGTATGGTGGAAAAATTGGTAGTTGTATAATAGTTTAGGTTCAGGCACAGTTTGGCAGCATCTCTCAGCTCTTCTGGATGCTGAATAGGCTATGCAACGTCCAGGAAAGCTGGGTGATGCCAAACCCTCAATTAGCTTTCTTAGAGACGTTACACAGAAGGGGTGCGGTTTGATATAAAGAGGGCATGTTCTCTGTAGCTCAAGAGCTCCTTTATGGCCATTTTCTAAAGTTTCCAAGTATGCACATGAGTTAACCTTCAGTGTAAACACATAATAAACATTGCATTATATAGTTCTTTACTCACAGTGCCCAATGGGAAGTCTAATAGAATTTAACAGATCTGCTGCCCCAAAACATTTGTTTCACTTTGCTGCAGTCAGATAGGTATCATGATACCACAAATCCTTATTCAGTCAGGAAAGATGACTGTGAGGGCATGTAACTGTACTGTCTGCTCCCAATTCCCTTTGTGACAGCTGCCACTGTATGTTGAGCTGGTACAGCTGCTGTTAATAGGTTGGAGAACCTTGTAGCTGGAAATTTTAATTTCACCACTGATGTACACCATTCTGGAATGAAAATGTTCCTCATTTCTACACATTTAGCAGTGCTGCCTCAAAAAACTGGAAATTACCTGACCCCCAGTTTAATAAATGAGCTGACTACCCACCTTTGAACCCATGAAGAGAAGTAATAGAAACATTTCAACATTACTCAAGTTAAAGTATGTTCAAAGTTACTAAAACAGTCAGGCAAGTTCTAATAGATGGAGGTCCCAGTAATGAGCCTCTTGCCTATTAAATATTCACAGTATATATGCCATAAAAGTCAGGCCTCAAAGAGACCCCATGTTTAGACCCCAAATTGAGACAGACATGGTACCTGTAGTTCTTCTTCCTCTGGCACAGAAATGGAAAGAAAGGATTAATCTGTTGTCATCCCAGATTGACAGTTCAGGGGAGGACAAAAAGGAGGGTAGACAGGCAATGCTTTTTTTATAATCACTTGCTTGTTTCTACAGGGGCTAATATGCAATGAAATACATTGCAATTCAGGGTCATTTCTAGAAGTTGGCCTAGAGTGCTGGTCACCATAGGTATAACTTTAGGGGGGTACGGAGGGGACTGGTCCCCCCACTTTTTTCTGGGTGGGGGACGGTCCCCCCCACTTTTTAGCCACTTCAATAAAAAATTATCCGTATGAAAGCATGAGAATATGGTAAGTGTGGAGAGCAGAGCACAGAGGAGGAAGAAGTTAACCCTTTGCCTCCGATATTTCTGTGCATCTTGGGGGGACAGAGAAGGTAGCAGCCTCAAGAGTGAGAGCAGTGCTGGTCGGTAGCGCAGGAGTCAGCAGGGGCTGCTTCAAAAATCAGAACACTGCTCACAGTCCAGCACACTCTGTATCTGGGGCTGTATCTTTCCCTCCCATTGTATAACACTTCCCCTATGCTCAGTCCTCATCAGTGACGAAGAGAAGCTCTTGCCGAATGCCAACTGTACCAGACTACAGGAGACACGTTAGGAGGGGACAAGGGTGCTAGGCGCTGTGTGTTCATGTGAGTAGGGAATGTACTGTATATATGAGATGTGTATATACTCTATATGTGTATATATGTGTCTAGCCATGTTACTTCTTCCCTGCACTCACGCACGGGGGAAGAGGCAAGTGATTGGGGGCGGCCCTGCAGCATTTGTGCAGTGTGGACTGGCCAGCACATATTTCTAAAACACCCGGCATATAGCAGAGCGCACAGTATGCCCTGTTATACGCTGGGTGAACATGCCTTAAGGGTACATTCATGCAGAAGATATGAATGCTGATTCCGGGGCGGATTCAGTGTTGGATCTGCCTCAGAACCGGTGTCCAATCTGACATGAAACTGATTTACATTATATCCTATGTAAAATCAGTGTCATTGTTTAGATGACACTAATTTTACTCGAGTATTTTCGGCATGTACTGTGAGCGCCTACACAGAATTCTTTGAGGCATTTTCCGCACTAACAGCACTAAAGGATAGGAGGCAGAAATCTGTCTCAGGCAGTCGGGGTCGTTTGCACGTCGGAATTCTGCGCTTGCAATCACCGAATTTCCATCAAGCAAACAACACTGACAATGCTGAAAAACCATCATGAGGCTCACCCTAAGTGTGTAGTGTGTCTGTGTTCAATATATGTATATATCACACACACAATTTCTGGGCTACTTTGTCTAATGTAGTTAGTCTCTGGGGTACAGTGTGTAATAATCTCTGGGCTATGGTGTAATATAATCTCTGTTGTACAGTGTGCAATGTAATCTCAGGGGTACAGTGAGTAATGTAATATCTGGAATATGGTGTGTAAAGTAATAATCTCTGGGGTATGGTGTAATATAATCTCTGTTGTACGGTGTGCAATGTAATCTCTGGGATACAGTGAGTAATGTTATCTCTGTTGTACTGTGTAATGTAATCTCTGAGGTATGGGGTGTAATGTAATCCCTGTGGTACGGGTGTAATGTAATCTCTGGGGCACAGTGAGTAATGTAATATCTGGGATATGGTGTATAATGTAATAATCTCTGGGATACAGTGAGTAATGTAGTCTCTGGGGTACGGTGTGTAATGTAATCTCTGGGGTACAGTGTGTAATGTAATCTCTGGGGTACGGTGAATAATGTAGTAATATATGGGGTACGGTGTGTAACGTAGTAATCTCTGGGGAACAGTGTGTAATTTAATCTCTGTTGTACTGTGTGTAATTTAATCTCTGGGGTACAGTGAGTAATGTAATATCTGGGATAAGGTGTGTAATGTAATAATCTCTGGGATACAGTGAGTAATGTAGTCTCTGGGGTACTGTGTGTAATGTACTCTCTGGGGTATGGTGTAATGTAATCTCTGGGGTATGGTGTGTAATGTAATCTCTGGGGTATAGTGTAATGTAATTCTGGAGTACAGTGAGTAATGTAATTCATTTCTAGAGTTCAGTGTGTAATATAAAACATTTTTGGGGTACAGTGAATTATATTATTTCTTGAGTACAATGTGCAATTCATTTGTATGGTGCAGTTAGTAATGTAATTTCTGTGGCTACCATGTGTAATATAATTAATTTCTGGGGTGCAGTAAGTGATGTCATTTCTGGTGTATAGTATGCAATAAAATAAATTTTGGGGTACAGTATGTGACATAAGTGATTCCTAGGGGTACAGTGAGATTGGGTTCTTTTATTTTCCTCATTCTGGTGTGTGTATAACAAAAGTAATGGAGTAGTGATGGGGGATGGACGGGGTTAAGCGAAATTTGCTGCATTGCACCACATTTTTTATTTCCATCTAGAGGGGAAATATTGTCGGGGGCTGGTTCGGTTTCATTGCCAGGGCTGCTTTTTAGTTCCAGTCTGGCTCTAAACTTAAGTAATTAGAGAGCCACTCATAACCTTACGGATTTCACCAAAAGTGTTTGCCATAAGGACTCTGTCTGGACCCGCTGGTGTAGCTCACAGCACTCCTTCAGACCTTCTAGCTGGGTTAGAGGAGGCCACTTCACTGCAGAAAGAGGAGGGAGAGAAGGGAAGGGAGGGGAAGTGATAGGGAATGCGAGTGAAGGACGGAGGAAGGGATAGGAACATAGGGGATGAGAGGGAAAATTTGTCCCCCCCACTTTTTAAACCAAAGTTACACCCCTGCTGGTCACATTGAGAGATAAGGAGGCACCACATCACCATTGGTTAGGAAGCACATTGGTTCTTTAATGGTGGTGATGTGGCACCTCCCTTGTTTATTACAGGACCCACGTCTGGGTGTTTTAAGTTAAACTGTTTATCAATGTACAGTAATGGTAAGGAAGCCTGGCAGAGGGCTCCCTAGCCAAGCATGCACAAGGACCTGGCTCTACCCAGCATTAGGTCTTTGTGCACACAGGGGAACACAGCACACAGAACATCAGGTGCCGATAAGCACCAGGACATTCCAATGTAATGCTATATAAACTATTAGCCCCGTTGTGACGTGGGAGTGGATCCGCTGGGCCAACGCAAGCGGTGATAGCTAAGCCACGCCAGGGAACGGAATCTAAGTAGCCCCCTGTTTTCACCAGAGCCCGCCGCAAAGCGGGATGGACTTGCTGCGGCGTGAGGCTACCAGGTCGTTACCCCTGACGTGACTTGCTTGCGAAGGCAGCCGGGGTACAGCGTGGTACAGAAACGTAATCCGGAGGCGTAGTCGGGGACAGGCAGAAGGTCAGGGCAGGCGGCAGAGGTTCGTGGTCAGAGGCAGGCAGACGGTCAGGGCAGGCGGCAAACAGGCAAGGTCGGGAAACGTGGCGGAACAGACGGGTACACGGGTAATCAGGACGGAACAGCAATACTCTCTAGATCCTAGGTAAGCACACTAACAGACTGGCAGGAAGTACTGGGGGCGGATACCTTAAATAGAACCAGCGCCCGAGAATGACCAATTATCGGGACACTGGCCCTTTAATTAGAGAAGCCGGCGCCCCGCGGCCTTAAGCGGCGGCCACACGCGCAATACGCGGGGACAGGCAGGAGCGGCGTTCACCGGAGCGCGGCCGGGTAAGAGAGGCGGCGCCGAGGCAGCAGAGGGGTGGTCGTGGGGGGCAGCGGAGCCCGCGACCCCCGTGACAGTACCCCCCCTTAGGTCTCCACCTCTTTTTTAGAAACCTAGAGAGGAGGTCAGGAGACAGGTTGGCCTCCGGTTCCCTCGACCGCTCCTCGGCCCGAACCCCTTCCAGTCAATAAGAAAAACCGCTTCCCCTCACTGTCTTCTGAGCCAAAAACCTCCTTGACCTCAAAGATGTTATCAGAGTTGGCCGCAGGAGAAGGGAGACAGGACCATGGGAGAAGCGATTCAGCACCACAGGCTTGGGAGGGAGACATGGAAGGGTTCGGGATGCGAAAGGGTAGGGGCAGGCGGAGCTTGTAGGACACCGGGTTTAGACATTGCAAAACCCTTTCAAAGGGACCCACGATTTAGGACCTAGCTTGTAGCTAGGCACCCTAAAGCGAATATTTTTGCTGGATAGCCAAACCTTATCGCCAGGCTCAAATAAGGGCGAAGGCCTACGGTATCTGTCAGCCTGGACTTTAGTGCGAGCAGAACCCCGTAACGGGGCCTGTGGGAGTGAGCTGCCAGAGAGCCTTGATGCCCTTTTTTACTTGGGCATCCAGGCCGGGAAATGACACGAGGTAACAAGGGGGGAGGGGCGGGCGGGGATGTAACCCAAACACGACAAAAAAGGGGGAGGCCCCCCGCAGATCCCGAAGCTAAAGAGTTATAAGAAAACTCTGCCCAGGGAAGAAGATCAGACCAATTATCCTGCCAGGCGGACACAAAGTGCCGCAGGTAGGTTTACCCAGTTCCTGTTTAACCCTCTCTACCTCCCCCGTTCGTTTGAGGGTGGTATGCGGATGAGAAATCTAAGCGAACCTGCAATTGACCACACAAAGCCGCCAAAAATGGTGCAATAAAATGGACTCCCCTGTCAGGACAATGGTTACGGGAGCCCATGCAGATGGAAAACGTGACTGAAAAAATTTTGGCCAGCTGAGGAGCAGAGGGTAACCCAGGCAGTGGGACAAAGTAAGCCTTTTTGGAAAAACGGTCGGTCAGACCCAGATGACCGTGTTTCCAGAAGAGGACGGGAGGTCGGTAATGAAGTCCATGGCTACATGGGTCCAGGGTTTTTCCGGCACGGGGAAAGAGGGCTGAAGAAGGCCTGCGGGTTGAGACGAGGACCTTATTCCGGGACAGGAGGTGCAGGCTAGAACAAAGTCCCTGACATCCTGAGCAAGAGTAGGCCACCAGTAGTCAGGGAGATCAGTTGCAACGACCTATGGACTTTGGATCCCCAGCCCGCACGAGAAGCCATGTCCCTACTTCAGGATCTAGGGCGCAAGGCAGGCGCACATACGTCTTCCGGGGGGTAGGCGTTGGAGATCCATGGGGGCGGCCGTGACGAGTGCTCAGGGGGACAATGTGCTGGGGAGGAGACTGGGAGACCCACCGTATCCGAGGAACGAGAAAGAGCATCCGCCCGGATGTTTTTCTGGGCCCGGGCCCGAAAATGTAGACGGAAGTCATAACGGGCAAAGAATAGTGACCCCCTGGCTTGCGGGTGGTTCAGGCGCTGAGCCGACTGTAGATCCAGGCGGTTCTGGTGGTCTGTGAAGATATCAATGGGGTGGTAAGCCCCTCCAGCAGGTGACGCCATTCTTAAAGAGCCAGCTTTAGGGCCCAGTAATTCTCGATCACCTATGGTATAGTTCTTCTCGGCAGGAGAGAAAGTTTTGGAGAAATACCGCAGAGGAGGATTTTCGCAGAAGGACAGCGCCCGGGCCCGCCGACTGAAGAGGCATCTACTTCCAGAATAAAGGCGGTTTTAGGGGTCTGGGCGAGAGCAGGATCGGAGCCGATGCAAGTGCAGTTTTTGAGCCGTTGAAGCGTCTTGAGCTTTGGGGGCCCCAGGACTTGGTTTGGGCGTTCTTCCGAGTCAGACCCCCAAAGGAAGACAAGTGTAAAGAAAGGGGGGAAATTTAAATTGTCTGTAATAATTTAGCAAACCCCAAAAGACGTTGAATGGCCCGGGGGCCCCAAACCGGTTGTGGCCATTGCAACACCGCGGAGAGTTTGGAAGGATCCAATTGGAGCCCCCTATTCGAGACGATGTACCCTAGGAAGGGTAAGCTGGTGCGTTCAAAACAGACACTTCTCGGGTTTGGCAAAGAGTGATGAGTGCAGAGTCGCCTGAGGACCTGGCTAACGTGGTGGCGATGAGTCTCGAGATCTGGGGAGAAGATGAGGATATATCCAAGTAGACGATTACACAAGGACGTAGAGTAGGCCTGAAAGATTTCATTGACAAAATTCGAAATATTTCCCGGGGCGTTGCAGAGACCGAAAGGCAAAACCCAAAATTTAATCGAAATGGCCGTCCCGGGGTTTATTAAATGCCGTTTTCCATTCGTCCCCTTCCTTAATGCGGATTAAATTGTAGGCCCCACGAAGGACCCAGTTTAGAAATTTTTTTCGCCCCTCGCAGGCGGTCAAAGAGTTCGGAGATCAAGGGCAACGGGTAGTGGTTTTTTATGGTAATTTTGTTCCCGGCCCCGTTTAAACGGATTTCAAAGGGCCCGGGGGGACCCGTTCTTTTTTCTCCACGAAGAAGAAGCCCGGGTCCAGCCGGAGACGAGGACTTCGGATGAACCCTTTGCGGAGGTTCTCCTTGATGTATCAGACATCGCCTTAGTCCCGGGACGGAGAGAGGGTAAACCCGGCCTCTGGGAGGAGTACAGGGCCGATTGCAGGTCAATGGGACAATCATAAGGCCGGTGTGGAGGGAAATAGTTCTGCCTGACTCTCCGAAAAGACATCGGCCCAAAATCCCAGTAAGGCGAAGGTAGACCTGGAGGAGGCTTGACAGGCTTCCGGGAGGTGACTTGAGGAGCGGTTGCGGCTTGGACGGCAACGAGAGAGACAGCGGAACCCCAAGCATGACTTCCACCTGTGCTCCAATCCAAAGTCGGGGTATGGTCCTGGTAGCCAAGGAAGGCCCAAAAGGATTCCCCAGGAGGATCGAGGTAGGACTAAAGTCGCAACGTCTCCTTGTGAAGAGCCCCAATTTGCAAGAAGAGGGGGGCCGTACGGAAAGCGGATAGCGTCCTTTAAGGAATTCGCCACTAACCCAGGAGACGAACATAGGTTTCAGCAATGGAGTCACAGGAAGACGAAACCTGGTCACAAGTTCGTGGCTTATGAAGTTTTCCTGTGATCCCGAATCAATTTAAAAGCGGTGGCCCGGAAGGTGCTGTCCAGAGAAGCACCCCAAAATTATGCGGGCGTGGTCAGACGGGGAGAGGCCGTTCTGACACCTAGGGTTGCCTCTCCTACGAGCCCAGGTGTGGAAGTTTCCCGGGCGCACGGACAGTCCCAATGAATGGCCCGAGCCGCCACATTAGAAGCACAGCTGCTTCAGACGAGCTGGAACATTCCTCCGAGACAGGTGGGCTCTCTCGACCTGCATTAGGTTCTCTTCAGAGACCGTTAAAGGAGGAAGGGTGACCGCTGGACGTGGGAGCCAAGCGGGGGAAAACGACGTGGACGGACGGTTTCCCGTTGTAGGCGGAGCTCTTGTTGCCTTTCGGCGAAGTGAATATCCACTCGGTTGGCCAAATGGATTGATCATCCAAGGCAGCTGGTAGATCCCGAGCGGCGAGCTCGTCCTTGATTCGCCCCCGAGAGGCCTTGCCAAAATGTCGCTTCATGTTCCAGTCCAGCTCCCCAAACGAGAGTGCGAAACTGCCCGAATACTGACGACTGTGGTGTCGCCCCGACGGAGCCAGACAGCGCTGCGGCAGCGAAGAAGTACAGCCTGGTTCCTCAAAGACGGTGCGGAACCCCCGGAGGAAGGCTTGGAGGTCGCTGTCAGAGGATCCCCTCGATCCATAGTGGGGGTTTGCCAAGCCAAGGCTTCTCCAGACAAGAGGCTGATAATGAAGGCCACCTTGGCACGCTCAGTAGGGAATTGGTGCCCCATCATTTCGAGATGATGGGGCACCGGCTGATGAACCCACGGCATTTCTTGGGATCTCCATCGTAGCGTGAGGGGAGTGGCCCGATTGCAGAGGGGTCCCCCAAGCCGGAGGGTGTAGAGCAATGGATGCCGGAGCCCCAAAAGGATGCAGGTGCAGAGGCGGCAGCCGGTTTGGGGGCGACGAGTCGCCAGGTTCTGCATCATGGCCGCAAGCTGGGCGATGCGTTGACTCTGCTGGGGCGACCAGCTGTAGAGATGTCCCGGAGATCAGGCAGGGTAACCCTGGCGGAATCCATGGCCAGTCTGTACTGTGACGTGGGAGTGGATACGCTGGACCAACGCACGCGGTGATAGCTAAGCCACGCCAGGGAACGGAATCTAAGTAGCCCCCGGATTTCACCAGAGCCCGCCGCAAAGCGGGATGGACTTGCTGCGGCGTGAGGCTACCAGGTCGTTACCCCTGACGTGTCTTGCTTGCGAAGGCAGCCGGGGTACAGCGTGGTACAGAAACGTGATCCGGAGGCGTAGTTGGGGACAGGCAGAAGGTCAGGGTAGGCGGCAGAGGTTCGTGGTCAGAGGCAGGCAGACGGTCAGGGCAGGCGGCAAACAGGCAAGGTCAAGAAACGTGGCGGAATGGACTGGTACACGGGTAACAGGACCGGAAAGCAATACTCTCTAGACACTAGGTAAGCACACCAACAGACTGGCCAGGAAGTACTGGGGGCGGATACCTTATAAACAGAACCAGCGCCCGATAATGACCAATTTATCGGGACACTGGGGCCCTTTAAAATTTTGAGAAGCCCGGCGCGCGCGAACCCTTAAAGCGGCGGCCACGCGCACGGGCGGCCGGGGCAGTCAGGAGCGGCGTTCACCGGAGCGCGGCCGGGTAAGAGAGGCGGCGCCGAGGCCGAGGCAGCAGAGGGGTGGTCGCGGGGGGCAGCGGAGCCTGCGACCCCCGTGACACCCGTATTGTCACAGTAGAGACAAATGGCCTCTACAGTGTATAATTCTTCATAAAGCAGATTTATTCAAGGTAAAACACTTTACTGATACCACACGCAGTCCGTACATCATGTGAAGGGTGTATGTGGTACATATAAGAGGTTATATCATGTAATAGTTATGCTAGTAACCTAGTATTTGTACAACACACAGCCACATCATGGTATATCCTGTTAAATGTACCACATACCTTCCTTTACATAATATTACATACATGTAACGACTATGCGTGGTACCTTTACATATATGTGACACATAAAAGTACCACTTGCAAGCGTCATATGCAATATTGGGGAATGGTGCTCACAGCCCATCAGAGTAGTTGATTCTCTGGATCCACCCCAAAACTATTGTTTCTCGCCTCCCTTCCTCTGCCATCTGTGCGGTGCCCTTGCTCAGTCTCTACTCAACTTATACAGACCGGTGTGATGACATCATTAAACCAGCCTGTAATTAAACTGGGGTGCTGGGGCTTTTGATTCTCCCTGACCGAATTGCAGCAGGATACCAGGTGGTTAACATTAAGGATCCAAATATATTTGCCCCTCCCACGCATACAGTTCAAAAAATGCCACGGAGCTCAGGGCCCACTAGGAGGGCCAATCCGGACCTGTGGCATTACACTGTATGTGCTGCTCCTCTAGTCCTCTGATGGGCCAGTCCGACACTGGTCACATATGTAATATGTAATCCACTATATGTACCACACACAGCCACCATGACTTAAGGTTGCATACATGTTACACCTTTTTGTGACAAGTATGTCACAAGTAAAAATATGCCGCAGATAATTATGTTGAGGAATTATAAAAACTAACCTTTGTTTGTTGGGGTCACTGTTAGGTACGGGGGAAAAACATTTTTCTCCCCACTCTGAGTGCTTTTAGCCTAGAAAGGACCCTGGTGAAAACCACTATTTCGTCACTAATTTACTTAACAGAAGCACTTAAAACCCAACAGTGGTGCAATAAATCTACTTGTACTTCATCCTGGTCCTGGTGGATTATCAGATGAAAAATTTGTATTATTAGAGCTCTTTGTTTAAGAGGTTGTTCCCTATGGACATCCTGTCTCATACGGCATACAAAGGTAAAAGGAGGTGTTGTATAATCAGCATCACATTGTAAGTCATGCCAACACTCATGGCCAGTGGGCCACAGTTTATAGACTGAGAATGGGGTTATCACCTACAGCAATATAACTAGAACATTGCTGGAGCCATCTGGTCTTAAATCGATGCAGCCGTGAATTGGTTAAATAGGCTCATAAAGCTGAATGCGCCTCTAGCTGGAGGTAAAGCATTAATAACGATATGGCCGTCACATTTTGTGCTTAACTAGAAGCTTTTTTTTCTGCTTTAAATTTAGGGTTATATCAGCATGACAGATGTTTTATTGAGATAGTCGCTGTTTTACTGTTTTGTTAAGTAATTGTCTAATTAAAACTGTTTTTCACACTTCATAAGAGACACATTAAAATCTGCCGAGCTATGTGAAGACAGGAGCTTTATGGGAGCGGCACATTTTTAAGATTTTCCATTATAGAAAGAGACCAATCATTAACAAGCCAAGACATTAAAAAATATCTCTCATTCTTTTAACTCTTCTTTCTTCTAAGAGATCAATCGTTAATCTGATGGGGACAAATTGGCATGGGGAATTTATTTGCTTACATGGACAAATACAAGGTTTGCATAAATAGCTTTGTGTTTTAGTACTTCCTCAATGATGTTTCACTTTTGGCCATGTTATGGGAGTTTTACTTCCAAATTCTGATTTTTTTTCTGTGGAATCTTTCATTTAAGGAAAAGACAAACAATCTGTTTTTTTTAAATAAAGTATAATTCAAAGAACAGGGAGCAAACTATCGTGACATATCATTTTCTTGAAGGGGCGGGAACAGACAAACATGCTTGAAAGGGTTTTATCAAATTAAAAAAAAGCAATTCTCGATGCTTAGTCTTATTTTTGTTTGTTGTTTTTCGTGATTTTTTTTCTTTTAAATTTTTGTTTTTCTTGTATTTCCCCTCCCACGTTAAGCTAAAAAGCACCTACCCCTATTTGAAGGGTGTCTATTTTCCTTCCTCCAAGTCTTACGGTATATCTCTGTTTCTTCCCTCATTTTAACTTTCTTTGGAGGAGTAAACAAATGAGTGTGGTTTTAAAAGCTACTCTAAAAAAATAGTAAATCCCTTTTTAGTCACTGACTTTTTGGGACTTAAACCAGACGTTTACTTAGTAAAAAAATAGAGAATGATTCCTTCATCGAAAGCTGATTAAATTTAGGAAAACCCTTAGAATATTTTAAAAAAAATTAAAAATTCAAAAGTGTTAATTTTGGGAAGAATAGCATATATAGTATCTATAAAAAGATATCAATTTGATCAAGAAAGAATCAGTTTTAAGCTTGTATAAAAGTGTAATTTGGTGTGCCCTTTTTTGCTGTAAGGGGTAGGATGGCCCATTGGCTGAGCCCATGTACGTAGAGGGTGAAAGTTGATTTTTAAAGCTGAACCCAGGTCCCCGGGATTGGGTGGCTGCAATCATGTGTTTAACCCATTTAGACCAGTGGTATCAAACTGCGGCCCTCCCTGTTGGGAAACTACAACTCCATCATGCTTGATAATCTTAACAGTGGCATATGGGGGTTGTAGTTTCCCAAACATGGAGGGAGCAGTTTGAAGTGTTTTTCGCCCCCCATATTCTCCGTAAAATTGTCCCTTTCCCCCACAAAGATGGGGGTACCAAACGATCACCATGGCAGCTAAAAATCTAATTAAGGTAAAACAGTGATCCGCACCGGCAACTGGTCCGGTCAGTGTTTTCCAGTCTCTGGAGTGGGTCGTGCCACAGTTTTTCCCCGGCTTCCACCCAGGACCCCCTTTCCACATGCCTATTGCCCCGCCGACACTCGTGCCAGCTTCTTCTTTCTCTACCCCTTATATTCCGTTAGCTTCTGGCCACTTTGGGGCCCGGTTTTTTGATGTAAAGGGGCCCAGCAGGTCCCATAGTTTCTTCCCTCACCTTGTAGGTCATGGATATTTAGGGAATCTTTTTCCCAGAAACCTTTGTCCATTTCTTGGTGTCCACCCCCATTTTTTGCCACTTTCTCTTCTGCCTGATTTCCTGCCACCGACCTTTTACTACGTTCCTGATCTCGCCTGTAGGCTGCCTGCCCTGCCCTTATTTTTGTCCCAGACCATGTTTTGCCTTTCCCCCCTGACTGCGCCCCAGTTCTTGCGTACCGCTAGGACCACATTAGGGTAGGATCAGTGGTTCCTGCGGCAAAACTGTTGTTTGCAGCGGGTCCGGGAAGCCAAGGGTCCCCTAAGACCCGCCCTTTGGGTGGGTTTACCCCAAACCCCTAGCAGTGACCTTAACCCCCATCTACTCGTGCCCTTTTGTGAAAAAAGGCTTCCTTAGCTGTTTTGAAGGGAAAAAATGAAACCCCATTTGATAACCCTTCATTATCTTTTTAAAAGGCGATACAATGATTCGCCCTCCCAGTGGTCATGTAAAAGTTTTTTCTATTTAGTGTAATGACTATAAAAATAACTAAAAATATTAATTGTTCAAATCCCTCACTTTTTTTCATTTACATTTTTTTTTCAAAAATTTAAAAAGTTACATATAATTGGTATTGCTGCATCTATAAAACCATTAAAACATAACATCTTATATCCAGTATACTGAACACCAAAAAAGAAAAAAATACAGATGCCAAAATTTTTTCGGATTTTTTTTGGTTATTTCATTCCAAAAAATGGTTAAAAAATGAAAACAAAGTCACATGTAGCATGGGGCCCCTAAACTAACCTTCAGCCCCCAAACAAAAGAGTCTCACCCACCCTAGGTGGAAAAACAATGAAGCTATTGGTCACAGAAAATGTTTCTGCAGCTCAAAGTTGAGACAAAGAAAGTTTTTATTTTATTAAAACTATAAACAAAAATAAAACCCCCAATTTTTTATTACCCAATTGTATAAAGCTGCGGAAAAAAATATATACCTCATTCTTTTGGAAGTGAAATGCCTAAAAAAAAAACCCCTGTAAAAATGGAGCAAGTATGATTTTTTTCTTATTTCACTACCTTTTTTTTTTAGTTTTTCAATGCATTTGTATAATGAATGGGAATTTAAAAAAAACATTTGTCCCCCCCAAAAATCAAGCCCCCATAAACCTTTAATGAAAAAAAAAAAAAGTTTTTGGTCTTGGGCAGGGAAGGAAAAGGAAAGAGCTAAAAATTATGACCAGCTGTCTTTAACGGATTAATAGTTCACAGGTAGAGATTGGGTGGGGCTGTGCCTATATCATTCACAAGGAAAAAAAAAAGGTTGTTATGCGCGCCTTTTTCCGATACTTTAAGCAAGGGGATGGCCCCCCTTCACTTCCCCAAACAGTGGCCCCTGCGAAGAAGTGACATGTCATTCTCTCCCTGGCGAAAAACGACGTATTTACAAAGGGGGAGACGGGCGTAAATTTTAAACTCCTGAGATCTTAAATTAGAATGTGGGGGTACCCATCGTATTTAAAAACGGGGAGATGGGCGAATTATACCTCGAGATCTATGAATTACCGAAATTTTTGGGGAGATTTTTAGCGTATTGCAGTGCAATTAAGTGCCCAAAAACGCCCAGCAATTAAGCCGATGAAAATACCCAAGGAATATATCCTAATTGTTAAAAACAGACGGGGGGGAAGGGATGCTATCCCGCGCCCCAGCCTGACATGAAAAGACAGGGAGGCAATTACAAGCACAGGGAAATACCATTCTGTATATTTCTTTTTAATGATTTATTAAAAAGGGGCAGAAATATCTAGCAAGAATTCATTTGGAAGCAAAGAATGTATAATAATTGCAGCACGACGTTCACTCCTTTTTCAAGAGAAAAGGGAGGCATTTTTAACACTCAGCCAGTTTGGCAAAAAATTTGAGTTTCTCTTACCAGGTGAAACCTATCCCCCAGCTATAAACAGATGGTGGTCACTCTATTGCAGCACAGACTTTTACTATGCAAAGTCGAATGCATTAAAAAGCAAAACATGTACAGAAGGTAAAAGTAATACAACACTGATCTCTTTCCCCGGATTTATTATTAAAATTCGATAATTTTATTAAGCACCAACTTTCCTTGAATAGTCTTGACTGAACCCGTACAAACTTCAGATGTATAAAAATAAAAGACTGTAAATCCTTCTTTGCATACAGTTCTATATTTCCCGTGAGGTTGGGAGTGTTCACAGCGGCACTGAATTGTAGTCGAGGTTAATGCTGTGTCTACCATTGTTCACCCCAGTCGGCAGAATGTTCCTTCTCCTCAGAATATTAATATTGGTTTCCATTGCTGAATAACAATAAAAGATACTCAGTTTTCTCAGAAAATGACACTTCAAGCATTCTTATCCAAATCTTACCTATATTATTCACCCACTTATACATGCAATTTTATTTCGTGATTGGAAATTGGGACGGCAATTCTATGTTCTCAGAAGAAAATCATTATCCCAAACGGGGCGGACTGAATACTAAAGACATTTCTGGGGAAAGGAAAGCTAAAAGCTTTTTACCTGGGTCTCCTAAGTGATACCATCACTAAGGCTATGTCTACACAGCACACTAAAACAGATGTTTGTTCAGTATTTTTCGTTTTCTAAAAACACTGAAAAAATTACTGAAAAAAGTTCCATAGACTTTAATAGTAAAAGCGTTCTGTTGTCTCCACAGAATGTTTTTTTTTTGCTCATTTTTGCTGCTAAACATGTTGCTAAAAACGAATGAGCAGGGCAGAAAATTTACTATTGAAGACTATGTAAAGCGCTTGATGTTTTTTGGCACTTTTTTTCCGAAATCCATAGCAATTATAACACTTTGTATTTCTGCAAAAAAAAAAAAAAAACACCCGTAAAAAACCATGCTAATATCGCACAAAAATTAACACAAAATGCGCCAAAAAGCTGACTTTTATTCAGCAGTTTTTGACAGGAAACTAAGTTTTATGAACGTTTTTAGGACTTGGTTTTTAGTGAGTTTTGTGTCCAATGCCGTGTAGATCTAGCCTGGAAGTGCAGTAAAATAATGAATTTAAATGTTACTATTTTATTTATTAAGAAATCATGAATTTTACTCATAATTGTTTTATTGTGATGCATTTCAGTGCGAATCTTATAAAACAGTGACACCTACAGGGAATTTAGTGTACTACAGTCTGTAAAATAAAATTTTAGGCTATAACTTCATCAACTTATATCATATAATACATATCATATTTAGGCCCCATATTCTGCCCTGATAAATTTCTTAATATATCATAATATGGGTTCTTTACTCCAGACATAGTGGTACAAAAAGAGATTCAAATCCCCTCAATAAATGTAGAGTTAAATGATCAAATTCAGCAGGAGAGCTTATGATCTATTGTTTTGCTTTTTTTATTGAATTCCCTGTATACATGCTATGTAGTTAGCAGTAAGACAGTATTTTATTATTCAAAGTTTTTTTGTTTTTTTTTAAGTTAATTCTGCAGTAATAATAAAAAAAAAAAATACTCCCTTCTCTATTCTTCGGCATTCCAGTGCTGCAGCCAGTGGCAGAGATTCCCCAAATCTTCCCCGTCTATACTGGTTTTGTTTTGAATCACCATTCAATGGCACAGTGGATATGGGATCAAAATAACCCCTGTTTTGTTTGAGGGGTGTCCAAATTAAAAATTTTATGTACATAAAATTTTGAAAAAACAAGGACTTTTCCCAAAATTCGGTGTACTTTTCTCCTTTATTGAAGGCTTGCAAGCGTTTTAAAAAACTTGGCAGTAATCTATGCAAAAAATATATTTTTATTGTAAAACCTTTTATCATCTTTGTTATTTTAAACACCTTTGTAAAAATTTATTCATAAAATTAACAATCACCTTACCTTTCTGAGCCACCATTCCCTCCCACCAGCCAATCGCATCCTCTGCTCTGTGCTGATGGGGGGCAAACACCCCGAAACGGGTCTACAAGGGGGAATGCGGGCTTGGCTAAAATCCCTTTTGCTTTCCAAAGACCGAGGGTCAAAAGCAAATTAGGTTTTGTTACTCCAATAAGGGCCTTGAGCTTCTCACTCCTTTCCCATAAGCCTTTTGATATGCAGATGCTTCGTGGAGGGGAAAAAGGGCTTTTTAAATCTCCACAGCCATATGGCGCTCTCCCTAAGGAGAATTTTCCCTTTCTGAACAACACCTCATTAATAGCCCCTTTAATAAGCATATGACGGGCATTACAAAAACACACCTCTAAAAAATTCTAAATATTCTTGAACGCTGCTTAGAAAGTATGACAAGGATTCTGAGTATCTAAAGGTCAGGGGCTCACGCCATGACAAAAAAAAACTACTAACCTCTTCCAAACTCTGACTGTATTGTCCTTGGAATTTTAAAAAACCCAATTGTTACAGTTCGGAGACATTGAGATTTTTCCAAAAAACAATAAAAACACAATTTTCATAGAAAAGCTTGTATCATTAGAAATTCTACATTTTTTAAAACCCGTATTAGAATAAAGAATTTATGACTAAATTTTTTAATTTCATATTAATTCCCCCTTAAAAAGTTTTCATTTTCAAATGAAACCTGAAATGAAAAAAACCTGGGTAGCTAAGCTATGTTCACACGGCTTATTTCGGGCTTATTTACATCGGATTGCCGAGGGTAAATCTTCTGAAATCATTTTTGAAAATCAGTTCAAAAAGTGCCACTAAGTTGGCACGTTTTTTGTAACTGATTTTCCCGACGATTCACCATCTCCAATCTTAAGGGGGGAAATCCGTCCGTAAAAAAGACAGCACTTTTGTTTTCCCCGGGTTTTCCGTCGCAATCCGCGGGGCAACCGGGGCACGGAAATACCTCGGTAAACGCGAGCCGTATTTTCTATTGAAACAATGAAAATAGGCTTTTACTTGTTTTTGACTGATTTGCCGACTTTGACGATCGTCAACCATCGGCAAATACGCGGCGAAATAACCGTGTGAAAAATTTGGGTTTTCTATCCCAGGGGCAACCCCCTATGAGGGAACGGGGCTTCAAAACCAACTATTGCTAATCAATAAAAGGTAATACTGCACTTCCACCCCCCTTGGGGTCTTGTCTCTTTTCTGGGGGCAAAATTTTGGGTTATAATCTTTTTCTTGGGGATCTAATTATCAAATATCATCCTCTCCATTAAGAGGCCTTATCATATCCATGACATCTGCCATGATTTTTGGCATTAAGAACATGTGCCTTTTATGTGGGAATAACTTTTTTTTTTTAAAATTTAATCACAAAGTGATTTTAGGGTTTTTATTGTGACACATTTTGTCACGTCAAAGGGGAAAACAATTTTTGCACCGACTGGGAACCCAGCCCACTGTCCCCTTACTGACGTCTGCCCTAGGGAGCAAATCCCAAATTTGGCGACAGTTCCGCACTGCAAGGGGCTGGAGCCATCAGAGGAAGAATCGTGAGAAAATCCCCCGGGCAAACCAAATCAGAAACCGGCCACAAGTCAGAACCAAAGAGAAACCTTAAACAAGCCGGGGTCAAAAGCCAAACGGGAGTGAGGTACGAAATCAGAGCGTCAGACAGGGTCAAGTAACAAGCCAAGGCCTGGTACAGAGGTAAACGAATAAACTATCAAAGCACAGGTAAGGCAGCCAGGAAATTCGCAGGGGGCTGCACTCAGCCTAGGGGTTTAATGTCCCTTTCCCGGGTACGCCCCTATACTGATTGGGGGCGGCCTCCGGTTCCCCCCATTTGGGTGGGCAACTTTTCCCTGTCCGGATGGCTGACCTCGTCACTCACACAGCTTCCAGCAGAATGTGTATCAGGGTGGAGTCGCAAATCAGCTGATGCAGACTGTTGCTCCCTGCAGACTGAGCACTGCCTAGCCCTGACACATTATATTTTGTTACTGGTAAATTTTAGTCAAAGAAATCAGAATTTATTTGTGAAAAACACCAAGTTTTATATTATAATAAAACCTGAGACATGACTCCATTTTGTAAAGTACACCCTTAAAGGTGTTTATCAAGGGGTGTAGTACGTATTACTTTACAAGTGATTTCTAGAAATAATGCTCAGGAGTGCAAAGTAAATATTGCAATTTTTTCACAGATAAACACATATACATTTATGTTTCCAATAAATTGTGCCTACCTTGTGCTTCTGGAAACCCACAAACCTTAAATCATTAAGTGAGTTATCCCAGGTACATCAGTGCCATATACGTGAATGCAGGCTATTCTTTGGGCACACTGCAGCGCTCAGAAGGCAAGAAATGCCATTCGACTTATAAAGCGCAGATATTAGATTGGTTTTTGGGTGCCATGTTGATTTTGCAAAGCATCTAAGTTAACATAGTGGAAACCCCTTTTATGGAGACTAGACCCCTTTGTGTATTCATCTTATGGTTTTCTTCATGGACTGGTATCTAAATTTTTAATGCAAAATTATTTGTAAGCTATGTGAAGTACATCAGAGCACATTCAGATGGTATGAACGAGATAAAGAATGTGTAGTTCTTAACGTACAGGTAATTTTTTTTGCATGGATTCAAACTGATAAACTATGTAATTTCTTATGCCTCTTTTGGAACGCATTCTGCACCTTTTGGGGCCTTTTTTTTGCTGTTTAGCAGACTTCACTGAGAAGGTGTTGACCTTGTAGAAGTCAGAGTACTGCTCCCCTCATTCTGGTTTCCTAAATATAAGAACCTTTATATCTGGTTTGCACATAATGAGAGAACTTAATAGTTATACAATGACATCTGTTCAATGTGCATGTTCAGTTTTTGCCAACACACTTTTGTTTTCTGTATGGCACTATACAGCTTTAGCATCTTGAACCAAGACATCAATCCCTCCCATAAACAGTATCTCACAAAAGTGAGTATACCGCTTAGATTTTTGTAAATATTGTAAAGGCCTCAGGTGTGAATGGGGAGAAGGCTGTGAAAAAGAGACATAAGAGCAAACCACTCCCACTCAATAATGGCATAATTTTTTTCTGCAGATGTCAGCTTTCTGCTTATATAGATTACTGGGTGCTCTTCCTCATTGACTATTAGTGAGAGGACAGCCTCCAACCCCACATTAGAGGTATCTGCCTGTACTGTAAGCTCATTTTTAAAGTTAGGCTCAATTAACACTGTTTTTTACACAAGACCTGTTTTAGTTTCTGGAAAGCTTCCTTTGACCTCGTCCCATTTTACTATTGTGGACTTAGCCCTTTTGTAAGGTCTACAAGGGGAGCTGCAATCGTGGCAAAATTTGGGGCAAACCTACGATAATACCCAGCTATCAATAAAAAAGGCTCTCACCTGCTTTTTCGAAACAGATCTTGGCCAGCTTTTAATAGCCTCTACCTTGTACATTTGTGGCTTAATAACCCCACACCAAATAAGGCAGACTTTTTTAGGTTTGCCATCATACTAGCCTGCCGAATGAAGTCTAAAACTGCCTTGACCTTGTCTAGATGCGATCTACACTAAAATAACCACATCATCTAAATAAGCTGATGCATATGCTCTATGGGGTTGTACAATGAAATCCATCATCCTCTGAAATGTGGCCGGGGCATCATGTACACCAAAAGGGAGTAACACATATTGAAAATGGCCACCAGGGGTGGAAAAAGCCTTTTTTTTCTTTTGCCACTTTGGTACGTGGCACCTGCCAATAGGCTTTGGTCAGGTCAAGGGTGGTAATATACTTTGCAGGGCCCATCTGCTCAATTAACTCGTCCATCCTAGGCATGAGACAGGCATCAAATTTTGATGCCTTATTTAAGCTCCAAAAGTCATTTCAGAACCAGAGAGTGCCATCAGGTTTAGGGATTAGGACTATGATACTTGACTAGCCACTTCTTGACCTCTCTATAACTCCAAGGGACAACATCTTTAGTACCTCCTCTGAGATAGCCTGCATTTGAGCTTCTGGTACACGATACGGCCTCAGCCTTGCGTTTTGACCAGGGTTCATCACTATGTCATGTTCAATGACATTTATTCGACCTAGTAATTCCGAGAAGGTCTCTGAAATTTCTCTGTAAAAACTCTCTGATCTCTTGCACCTGATCTGCAGATAAAGACTGTGATATGCAGACCTCTGGTAACTCAGTGCTGGGTACTTTCTTGAACCCACTTCTTGCCGTGAGAACCTCTTGGTTCTTCCAGGGTTTCAGTAAATTTACATGGTAAATGTGAAAGGGTTTTCCTCTCCCTGACTGGTACACCTTGTAATTTACCTCACTTACTTTTTTCCGGATCTCATAGGGACTTGTCACTTAGCGAGGAATTTGCTCTCTACGGTTGGCACTAATACCAACACACAGTCACCTGGCTTAAAGGACCTGACCCTTGCCAACCTCTTGTAGACTCTGGCCTGTATTTCCTGAGATTGCTGCATATGTTCTTTTACAATTGGCATTACTGCCATAATCCTGTCTCGCATATCCGCTATGTGGTCAATTACACTGCGGTGGGGTTTTTGTTCCTGTTTCCAGGTCTCTTTACCTTTGTCTAATAGCCCTCTGGGATGTGTACCATACAGCAGCTCAAATGCAGAAAATCCTGTGGATGCCTGTGGAACCTCTCGGATGGAAAACATTAAGAGCCACATGTATGAAAACTGTCTTGGTCTAAGACTTTCTTTGTTGCCTATAGCAACCAATGAGAGTTTCCCTTACATTTCATCTAGTGCTCTGAAAGAATGAAATGGGCGCTCTGGTTGCTATGGGCAACAAGGAAAGTCTTAGACCAAGAGAGTTTTCATACATGTCCCCCTAAGTATGGTAATAGATGGTCCCAGTTCTGCCTATCCTTGTCAACTACCTTTTTAAGCATCCCTTTCAGAGTTCGATTGAACCGATCCGTTTGGGGATGGTACACTTACCTATGCAAATGGGTGATGGTCAGGAGCCGACATAGCTCCTTGGTAATTTTTGACATAAAGGGGATTCCCTGGTCTATCAGCATTTCCTTAGAGATGTCTGTTCTGATAAACATATAAAAAAGTTCTCTGGCAATCACTTTAGATGAGGTATTTTTGAGAGGGATGGCTTCTGGATAACAGGTAGCATAATCTAGCATGACAAATATGTACTGTTGACCCCCAGAAGACTTTGGAAGTGGCCCTACCAGGTCTTTGGCCATGCGTTCAAAAGGTAGGTGCCCATCCAGCACATAGGAATGGTCCAACTCCAATACTGTGTGAATATGCGACTGTGGCACAACCAGATGCTCTACTACCTCAGCCGGAGTCTGTTTTACTCTATATAAGAGGTCATTCTTAACTGCAAAATGTGGATACACCAATTCAGTGCTCGGGTTTTGGGAGACAAAATTAATAACCTTCACACTGATCCAGGCACTCGCTAAGTTAGGATCCATTAATTGCTCAGTGCCAAAATTTCCCCCGGCAATTTGTAAACTTGAAAATTCAACCCCAGCCAGGACTTACAGAGGAAAATCATCTGCTTCCCTTGGTACACTTGGCATCACAGGATGACACATTAGACGTATTTTGTGTTTTCTTACCCACCCTGCTCTGCTTATTTTCCAAGATATTCCAGAACAGTGGAAAATCTCAACCAACAATAACCTGGTGCGTAAGTTCTTTAACCACACCCACTTCATGGCTCGCTGACCCACTCGGAGTCTCCACAGTGACCACAGCCATGGGATATTCCTTAATGTCCCTTTGGCTGCAGAGTCAAACAGTGGGTCTGGATCTTAGCCATTTTGACCAAACTGGCGTGAACTAAAGTCACTAGATTCCTAGAGTCCATGACAGCCATTACAGGACAACCTTCCACCCTAACAGGACACAACTGCCAGTCAGTCATACTGTTCCATTGAGCAGCATAAGTAGGCCTTGTAAAGTACGACCTCCATCACAGTCCATGGGCTTTTTTAGTAACGAACAGTTACAGCCACACGCCCCATCTCCTGGCAGCGCCAGCAGACTATCTGGCCATGAGGCATATTAACAAAGTCATTTTTGGGACTTGACAGCTGTCAACCTGTGCGCTCCGAGAGCGTGCCACTCTTCTTGCCATACGGTCTTGCCTCTTAGTAATAGGAACACTCTTACCAGCTGATGGTTTTCTCTGGTTCCCTGGGGCATACAAGTCCTGCAGGAAGTCCTCAGTGGCGATAAACTGCTCCATGATGGACACCAGCTCATCCACGCTTTTTTGATCATTGTATCCTAGGCAGCATTGTATTCTCACCGGCAGGGCCCATACGAAACGATCACACACCATCCGTTCCATGATCTGCACTGACATAAGCTCCTCTGGCTGCCGCCACTTGCTGGTCAGATGAGAAAGGTCGTATCATTTGTTCTGGTTAGTGTCAGACTGGCCCATCGGAAGGTCGATGGATGGTCCGACATAGCGGGACCTGTCGCGGTGCCGTGCTGCTGAGGTCCGCCGAGGCCCTGTGGTACTCAGCTAGGCAGCAGCGCAATGTAGTTACCTCATCGCACCGCTGCCTCTCCTCGGCCACACAGCCGTCATAGGCTTTGCGGCCAGGGAACTGCCGGAGGAGCATTTGCAGGGATGAGTGTTGGCTGGGAGAAGTAAATCATGCGGGTGGTTGGGGGGGAACCCGGGGAATGGGGAAAAAAAGGGGAAAAATTGGGGAACTAAACCTCTTTCGGAGAAAAAATCCCCGTAAAGTCAAAAAATGAAAACCTGAACTGAAATTTTCACTTTTTAATGTGGGCAAATTTTAAAATGGTTTAAAATTCAGTGGGGAGTGGGGGGGCCAATAGTTTTTCAATCCCTATGTGGTGGTGATATGTGGGTTAAAGGGTTTGTGGAAAATTTCCCCAATGCGGGGGGTTTTTATTCATTTCCTAGGGGTGGGGGTGACATATGAGGTCATGGGGGGGGCAGCATAATTTAAAGTCACTTTTTTTGGTTTGGGAAATGGGTTGGTTCGTGGGCAGTATTTTGGTCATAATTATTTTGTTTTGGGAAAGTGTTGGAATTCTGGTTTTATGAGCGGGTGAATTTTTGGAAAACTTTTAACCTTTAAAATTTAGGGGAGTTTTTTTTAATCAGTACTTTGTTTTTAATAGATTTTTGATTTTTATTTTTTTTTATATGAAATATATCATTTGGGGCCCAGGGGCCCGTGACTGTTATGGGGGTAGCCCCGGGTTTTGGTAGGGTTTTTTTGATTTACCCTTTAAAAAGGCCCGCCCTTTTTAACCAAATTCCCTCAGATTTGGGGATTTCCCCCCTTCAAAGCCCTTCCCCCCCATTTGGGGGAAAGGGTTTTCTGGGAATAGCATCAAAAAGGGGTTACGGACCAGACCCCCCTTTGAACTCCTCCAGGTTCCAACGAAATGGGGGGTTGGGTCCAATCCCGGGGTAACGGCAAAAACCCGGGTTTCCCTTTACCCCCACGCGGGGCCCCTTTTCCTGGGGGGTTTCCGCCAAAATCAGAGGGGCCCGCCTCCCCCCCAAGGGTGGCCCTCCAGACCCCCCACCCCCCCCCCGGGCCGGGGCCCAGCAAAAACCCAAAAAAAAAATTTTTTCCAAAGGGGGAAAGAGGGGGACCAAATTTTAACCAAGAGCAGGAAAATTTTGAAAAAAAGGGCAGGGGGGCCCCCAGTTCAAGGGCTAGAAAAATTTTTAAACCTTACCTTGGGACCGGGGGAATTTTTGCCCCCAGTCCTTTCTTTTCATGGTTTTTATGGCCCCCTTTAGAAAGGCCAAGGAAAGAGGAGTTAACCCTAAAGCCCCGGGAAATGAACCCCTTTTTCCCCCAAAAAAGGCGGGGAAAAGGCTAAAATTCCCCTTAAAAGGGTTTTTCTCCCCCAACAAAAACACAAAAAAATCCCGCCAAAACCTTGTTTGTACCCACCCCCCAAACCTCCTAAAAGTTGAAAAATCCAAAGATGTATTTTAACCCAATTTTTTTAAAAATTTTTATTGGGGGAAATTTGAGCCCCTTGGTTTAAACGTAAAATTTTTAACCCCCTTTTTATTTCATCCCGAACTAAATTTTGGGGAAACAGGCCCAAAACCTTCACCCCCAATTTTGGTCCTAAAAAAGGGCTTTACCCCCTTTTTGGGGACTTTGGATATGATTTGTTTTTGCCCGGAAAACCCCGGGGGCCTTAACAGGGTTTTTGGTGTGCCCCATTGGGTCCCTTTAAATTAAAAGGTTTTAAGGGTCCAAAAAGAAATTTTGGCCGATTGCCAAGGGGGTTTCACCCCTTTAAAAAGTAATTTAGGGGGTTGGATTTGGGGGCCAAAAATTTACGGGGGGCGTTTTTGGCCCCTTATCGGAATTTTCCAATCAAAGTCGGAAAAGGGCCCCCTTTTTTTGGGATACCCCCCCCTTCGAAAAATAACGGTCTTTTCCCTGTATCCCGCCTTCAAAAAATTTTTTTAAAAGCAGCTTTTTGACCTTTTTTAATTTTAATTTTGTCTTTTTTTGGGCACCCCCCACACCTTTTTTCTTTTTATTAAACCCAAAAAGGTTTGGAATTGAAATTTTGGAAAAAGTTTTTGAAATTAAAAAATTCCCCCAACGCCCCAAAGGGAATTCGTGAATAAATTTTCTTAGGAAACAAATTTTTTGTGGTTAAATAAAAGTCACAGAAAAAAAATTAAAGCTCCTTGTCCCTTAAAATTTTAAAAAAACCTTTCCTTTTTGTCCTTGAAACAACACAGCCCCCCCAAAAATTAAACCTGCCCAACCCTTTTAAATTTGGAAAAATTTTGGGCCCAAGAAGGGAGTAGGATGTGATAAAACCCCAAAATTAAACTTCCCCTTGAATTTTGGAAAATTGTTAATAAACTGCCCCTGGGAAAAACTTTTTGTGGGCCCCAAAACCTGAAAAATTGACCCCCAAATTTAAAAAGTTGGCCCGGAAAAAAAAAAGTTTTTTTAAAAAAACCTTTTTTTAGGTTTTAAACGGGCATTAAAAAAAATTTCCCCAAAATTAAACGGCCCGGGGCCCCACGAAAAATTGGTAAAACTTGCAATTCCCCCCCAAAAATTTTTTTAAAATTGGGGTTTCCCAAAAGAAAAAGGAAGTCCGCAGCCCACCATTTTAATTTTAAAAAAACCGGGAAAAACTTTTTTTCTAAAAAACCTGTCTTTCCCCAAAAACAGCCCCTTTTTGACCCAGGGGGGGATTTTAAAATAAGTGGGGGCCCGGTTTCTTTTAAAAGGACCAGGTTTTCTCCGTTTCCCCAAAAAATTAAAAATTTCTTTTTAATTTATTTTAAAAATTTTTTTTTTTTAAAAATTTTTTTTTAATTTACCCAGGTTAAAACCTTTGATAAACCCAAAACAACCAAGAAAAATTGGGAAATGGGAAGCGGTGTTTTGAAAAATTTTTCCGCCTTCCTCAGGAAACCCCCATCCCGTCAATACCCGGGGTTTTAGCGTTTGGTCCCGGGGGTTTTTTGAGTGGGGAAACCAATTAAAGCTTCATTTTGGAAATACTGGGGGTTAAACGCCCGGTTAAAACCCGGGTTTGCCCTTTATTTGGGAAATTCTTTTCTCTTTTTTTACTAAACTTGCTGGGGGGAAATGGTCTCTGTATTTTGTTCTCTGCCCGTGCTCCAAATTTCCCTTGCCCTTTTGAAAAACCCTTCCCAATTTTTGGCCCATTTTTTTCCTGTACCTTCCCTTTTTACAATTCAGAGGAATTTTTTTTTAAAACTTTTTTTTTTAAACATGCAAGTTTTTTTTAGAAATTTTAAATTTCAAAGAAAACACATTTTTAAAATAGGAGGGAAAACCCCACCATGTCTTTGTTTTTCTTTTTTTCATTGTTTTAAAAGGGTTTTGGCTAAATTTCGGGATTTGATAGCTATTTTAAAAGATTTTCAAATACAAGTCATTTTGCAATAGGGGCGTCCAAAACCCCAGTTACCTATTCCAGTTTCTGACAGCCCATCACCCTTGGGGCCACTTTTGGGACATTGTGAACAAAAATGTCTTTTTAAAGAAAAACATTTTTTAGAATAGGACCTGTTTTTAAAATTTCTTTGTCAAAAAAGAAAAGGGCCCCCAAAAATTAAAAGATGAACCTTGAGCCATTTTGGGAAACTTTTGTGAAGTAAAAATGTCTGTTAAAAACAACTTTTTTTAAATGGGCCCGCTAGTTTAGCTGAAATTTTCACGGGCAAAATCCCCCAAAAAAATTAAAACATGACCCTTGACCCAACTTTGGAAAAATTTGTGAAAAAACAAATGTCTTTTTAGAAAAAAACATTTTTTTGAATAGGCCCTGTGGGAAAATAGGTTTGCATGCCACGCAAAATCCCCCCAAAAAATTCAAACTTAAACCCTTGAGCCACTTTGGCCCAATTTGAAAAAACAAATGTTGGTTAGAAACAAAAATTTTTTTAAAATAGGACCTGAAAGTTTAGCTGAAAGTCAAGAAAAAGGGCCCCCAAAAAAATTTAAAAAGCAGCCCCTTTGGGACCCACTTTGGCCCTTTTGTGAAAAAAAAATGTCTTTTTAGAAACAACATTTTTTAAAATAGGCCCTTAGTATGCGGTTTGTCACAGAAAAAATTTCCCCCAAAAATTCAAACCCATACCCGGGAAAAAACTTTTGAAAAATTTTTAAAAAAAATTTAGTCTATTAAAAAAAATTTTTTTTCAAAATGGGGACCTGAGTATTGCTGCTTTTTCCAAAGAAAAAACCCAAAAAAAAATTCAAAGAAATAAACCCGGGAGCCATTTGGTAAATTTGGGGGAAGAAAAAAGTTTTTAGAAACCATTTTTTTTTAAGGGGACCTGTATTTTTGCTCTTTCAAAGCAGATGCCCAAAAAAATTTTTTTAAAAAATTTGACTTCTCACCCAATTTTTAAAAAATTGTGGGGGAAAAAATGCCATTAGAAGCCACATTTCTGTTCCAAAGGACAAATTGATTATTGCTTTTATCTCACACTACATGACCCCAAAAAATTTTTTAAATAAACTTACAGCCACTTTTAAAAAATTGGTAAAGGGAAAAAAATCCATTTTGAAGCCACATTTCTTTTTCCAAAGGCCCATAATTTTAATAGCTGTATCTCACAGGCAACATGACCTCAAAACTATTGACAAGGGCGAAAAATTTTTTAAGTTAAAGGGGGGAAAAATAAAATTAGGGTTGTTGTCATAAAACCTTGCTGTTTTTTACAGTCCCTCCGGGCAAAACCAGTAAAAATAAAAACGGTTGGGAAAAAGAAAAAAAAAATTTGCAGTAAAAAAATTGTTTCATTTTAAAAAAAAATTTTTTTCAAGGGGCCATTTTCTTTTTGAAAGGGGGGAATTTGTGAAAAAAACCCGGGCAACAAAATTCGGTGCCCTTTCGGAAAATTGGGGCCCAAATCACAGAGATCCATGCCTGTTTTCATCTTGTTGAAAGCCCAATACGACCACATTATCTGGGGAAACCCGGGAAATGCTTTTTGTTTTAATAAAGCCTCCAGTGGTGCTGAAGGCCCCCGCTCGGGATATGACGCGGCTGCGGGGGAAGGAAAAACCCTCTATGGGGTGTTTAAACCCAGCTGGGGCCCTTTCTTTCCATTTTGGAAAACCCAAAAAGTCCTTTTTGGGTCCGGAAACATGCAAAAACATGGGTTTGTTGAGACCAGATATCGTGCCCCAAATGATCTTAAGTTTTTCCCCTTGTGTTGTATGTGTGCCCTCATTGTATGCTTTGAGGTGGGAAAAACAAAGTTTGCCAGGGGTTTCCCCCCTTTAGGCTTCTGCCCCTTGCCTGCTGCTGCCGCTACCCCCAACTTGGAAACTCAAATGCTGTCACGTCGTGATGTTTTTTTTCCATCGTAAATTTTGGGGGGAACTTAAACCCAGATGAAACAGATGTCCCCATTTGATCAATCGCAAGGTTTACCCAAAATTTTCCGCTTTTTTCTCTCTTTTTGGGGTGGGGGGGAAAGGGAAAAGTGCTGAATTTTGTTTTGAAACCCAAAAATCCGGGAGGGTGGCCCCCCAGTAACTTTGTTCAATTTGATTCCCTTAAGGGGTGAGGATCATGTTGGAGGAAAAGGGAAAGCATCCACCCCACTCATTTTGAGGAGGGAGCCTTGTTTTCCCAAAACCCGGGGGCAGGGGCACTAGCAAACTGATTTTTCCTCATTTTCCTTTCCTCCGCCCTAAAATTTCGCCCCAAACCTCTTTAAAAACCGGGAAAGGGGTTAAAATGGGTTTGTTAGGAATTCCTCCCCCCATCCTCCTCCCCTCCCTCCTCCCCCGCTGCACCCGGGGAAGCTTAAACACCCCCCCTGAACTTGCCTGAAATTAATGAAACCCTGTAGCTGATGCGGCCCCCTTGCACTACCCCTTGGATCCCAAACCCAAATGCCTAATGAAGCCCGATGAAATTTTGAAACTGTGGGGGCCTTGTGGTTTTGCGGAGAGAAAGCTCCTTTGTCGGCATCGTGCCCCTCCCCCTCCCCCCGCCCTTGGCGGGCCTTTTTGGTTTCAGAGTGCCCCAAAGGACTTTTCCAGAACTAATATCCCCCAAAATGTCAATGCTGACAAGGACATTGTCCGCACGGACCATTTTGGTGGTTTCTTCAAAATGGAAAAGGGTTGGTCCCTGAGCTCTTTCATGCCCCCCCTTTTTCGGGGGGTTCAAGACCCCGATTTTCCCCCGTACCGCCGCTTTCGGCCCCTTGTGTCCCCTACGTACTGCAAAAGGCATTGCGTTTTGGCCAAAATTCCCCTGGAGCTTGTGGAGGGTGGAATTCCGCGTTTTGGCCACGTCAAAATTGAGGGTTTTTGGACGGGGGGCTAAACTGATGTGCAAAAACCAGCCAGGCGGGCAAGCAGGGGCGATCGGCGGAATTTGCGAACTTAACCCCCGTTCCTTCTTTCAGAAGGCGCCCAGGCCCGGGGAGCTTTTAGAATTTTTTTTTGGGCAAACAAGGTTAAAGGGACTTGTCCCCGGGAAGGGATGTGCTCCACCTACCGATCTTTTGGCCAGGCAGATTTCCCCCCGTTTAGGGCAACCACCTTGCCGGCCCCAAGGTTTTTTTGTCACCCACCCAGCCCTCGGTTTCGTTGCTTAGAGCCGTAAACCCGTCCTGACCTGTGTGGGAAACGGTCCCCCAAGGCAGATTAATTTCAACTTTCCCCTTGGGGGCTCTGGGCCCTTTAAATGCCCCCGAGGGAACCTTTGGGGGAAAGGCCTGCCCCAACCCGGCGGTTTTTGAAGAGCGTGCCCCGGCCCTTTGGAGCCCCTCCACCCCCAAAAGACATCCCCCCAGCCACCCCAGTGAGCGTCAAGAGTTAAAACCCTTTTCCGTGTTTACTTTCCATTTGTCGGGGGTGAAAAATTGGACTTTTCCGGAAAACGATGCAGACCCCAAGGCCTTGGGAAATTTTTTAGATGACACTTTCCCGGGCCGGGAAAGGGAAAGGCTTTTCTGGCAAAAAAATGCCTCTCGGCACCCTGGTATTGGGGACAAAAAGGGGGCCAGGACCCCCCCCCCCATCCCCCCCCCGGGAAACCCAAATCTGGCCCCACCAAAACGGAAAGGCTTTTTTTTCCCAAAGGGCCAAAACCCTTGGCAATGCCGACTTTTCGGGCTTTTTTTTTTTGGGAGGGTTTTGGGGGTTTAAAGTGTTTTTTTTCTGCCCCAAAACCGGGAAAGGACAGAAGGGCGGGCCCGCTAACGGGGCCGCTGTAGGGCTTTTGCGGGTTCGTCAACTGGGGGAAAGGGAGAAGGGGTAGGATGGGTCTTTTGGGGGTTTTAGGGGTTTGGAAACTCGGGCGACGGGGGAAAGGTTGAAGCGGCGGCTGATCCCTGTTCTTTGACTTTTGAGAGACAGGGGGCAGCTGGGGAAAACGCTTGGGGGTTTGGCGGGGGAGGAGGAGGCGGAGACAGAGGGTGTGAAAAGTGGTTGGGGGCCCGGCGCCCGGTCGGGCCCTTTTTTTGGGCCAATTTTTCCCAATTTTCAACTCATGCATTCGCTGCATGTGACTAGGACATGTTGGTGGTGGTTAAACCCCACTTAAGGTTCTTGCCTTCTACTTATGGTTTACGGAAAAGGGGGCATTTTAACATCCGGGGGTAAAACGAGGCTTGCCAAAAAAAGGCCCAGGCTTGGAGGCCTGGCCCTTTTTTGACGGCGTTTAAGCGAGGAGGGGTGGTTTTTTTTGTGACCGGGGCTGGGGGAATTTATCGGGGGACTTCGGGCGCCCCCGCCCTTTTTCCCTTTTTTTTGTGGGGGACCCTTTTGCCACTACCCATGTCTTCCCCCCCATCCATTGATGAAGCCCCCTGCATAGAAAAAACCCTGGGGAAAAAGGGACCAGGATGGATCCGAAAATGTTTCATCATCACATCAACCACGGGTGCTTGGCCCTTTTCCTGACTTTCGGGCATCCAGAAGCTGCGGGCTCCCAAGCAAGGGGCATTTTTGAAAGGGTTTATTGCCAAACCGCCCGGGTTTTTTGGGGCCGATTGCCCCGGTTTCTTCACCTCCTTGATGGCACCCAGTAAGGGGGGGTTTCAAGCAGTCCCCAAATCACCCTTTTTATTTTTTAAACATGCTTTTCCCCCCCAAAACCGCGTTTTTGTCATTCAAAGAGGTCTTCAGAAATGGGATTACCACAGTGGTGGTTTAAAACGATTTGCCCCAAATTTGGGGGGGGCTGTTTTCATGTTGGACGGATGCTGTTTGATGCTGATAAATTTTTTTTAAAAAATTTTTTTATTGACCAAATCCCGAGGGAGAGGAGGAAAGACTGTAGATGCAGGTTGCTTTAAACCCAAAAGGGAAGGACAATTGGGACGTTGTTTCGTTTACTTAGTTTACGGGGCCCCTGACCCGGCGATAAAAGGGTTTTTAGGGCCCCTGAAAACTGACGATCCGCTGCAGGGTGTTTTCGCCAGCACTGGAAGGAGCACCTTTCTTTTCGTACCTTTTTCCCCCCAAGTGCTCCCCCCCTTTTTGGCCCCTTTTTAACCCCCTTCCCATTTCGCTCCATTTTCCCAAAATATAAAAAAATTTGGAAGGTTTGGGAATAGTTTTGGAAAGTCTCTTTTTAAAAAGACGGCAAATCACAGCTATTCCCCAAAAACCCCCTTAAATAAAAAACAAAATTGCTGGATTAAATTTAACTGCAAGGTGTTTTATCAAAAAAATTTTGGACTGGGCAAAAGCCCCAAAAAACACGAAATCTGTTATTTTTTTGGTTTTAAAAAAGGGTTTTTTTTTGCCCCTTTTAAATTTCACCTGGGGTTTTTTTATAAAATTGTTTTTTTAAAAGTTTTAAAACGTTTGTTTTGCTTAAAAGAACAAAGGGGTGCCAAAAGGTCAAAAAAACACGTAACTGTTTTGGTTTTGGTATAATAAACGTTATTTTGCCCTTTTCAATTAAACCTGTGGGAATATAGAATTTTGCTTTTTTAAAATTTTTACTTAGAAGCTGAGCAATGAACAATGCTGGGTGTGCAAAAGAAAAAAAACACGTAACTGTTATTTTTTGATATAAAAAACGGTTTTTTTTTGCATCTTTCAATTCACCGGGGGTTGAATATGGGAAATTTCCCCTTATTTTAAGATTTACGTAATGCGGGTGTCAAGGGAACAAGGGCGGGGGTGCGAAAAATCAAAAAACACAACTGTGATTTTTTTTCGTACGATACACGGGAAAAATTTTTTTTTTGGCAAAAAAAAACCCCTGGGGCTGACTACAAGATTCGGGTTTGTTAATTTAAAAAGTTTGGGGGGTTATATCAACAGCCCACAGGTTTTTAAGGGGTTTAAAATTAAAAAATGAACACCAATCTAAAAGGAAAACCCTTGAAATTTAAAAGGGTGGAGTTTTGCGCTAAAAAGAGCCTTTGCATTTTACGGGAAAATGATGTGTAAAAAATTTATAAGTTTCGGGCCCCCCAATTCCGGGAAAATTTTTCAATAGAAAACTTTTAAAAAAAAAAAATATTCCACTAAAATTGTTCAAAAAGTTTGGGTTGAATTTTTATCCAGTTTTTCTTTTTTAAAAGGGCTTGTTGTGTTCGCCCGTGGGGCCCCCCCCCCCCCCCTCCCCCCCGCCGTAAATTTTAAAAGGGTTAAAAGGTTGCTTAAAAAAATTCTCTGGGAAACAACATAAAAATGTTTAAATTCTTTTTCCAATTAACAAAATTTTGGAAAGGGATCACAGTAATAGTAGAGGTTTTTTCTGGGGCCAAAATAGAAAATTTTTGCTGAGCTTTTTGGCCACAGGCCGGGCGAAAGGTCCAAATCCCTATGAGACGCTGAGAGACATTAAAAGGCTGAAACGGGAAACGCTTTTTCTAGGGGTAAAACGAGGTAAGTGTTTTTTTCCCAGCAATCAAAAACCCAAAAACACTTTCCCAGTCGACGCCCGCACACAAATCTCCCCCCTTTCCCCAATTCTGTAATCTGATTTGCTGGCCGCCAAAATTTTACAGGAAGCGCCAAAAAAAGGGGCCGTTTTAAATTAGGATCCCACGTTTTTAAACCCTTAATTATCCCATGTTCGGGAAAATTTTCGATCCCCAAAAAAAAACATTGCCGTTTTAAAATTTGGGCGATAAAAATCGCTCAAACTTTCGTGAGATCCCTTTAAAAACCAGTCCTTAATATAAAAGGGAACCCTTGGGGAAGGGTTAGACCCAATTTTAAATAAACGTGTTTTAAAAATAAGACTATTTTTTGTTCTATTATTCCCCAAATTCTATCCATGTTATATTTGGGGAATTGTTTTTTTAAGGGCTATGTCAACGTTTTTTTTTTTTGGTGTGATTTGTAATGCCTTTTTGAAAAAAAAAATGTTCCAAAAACTTATAAAATAATGTCTGCCACTTTCCATAGTTTCCAAAAAAGAAAATTTTTTCCCCCCTACATAAACCTTTTAAAAGGGTTTTTTTTTTTTAGGGGGAAACTAGAGGGAACTTTCAAAAGGGGTGTCCTTCACTAAACCTTTAAAATATATTTGGGAAATTTTGAAAAAAAAAAAACCCCTAAGGGGGCCCCCAAAAATGTAAAAAAAAAACGAAATTATTTTTTTTTTTTTTTTTTTTTTCCTGGTGTTGAACCTTAGTGAAAAATGATGTGTTATCTAAAACCCCTGAGGTCAGTCCCAATTTTGGTGATCAGAATATGTAGGGTTTTGTTGCTTTTTTGCACTGTTAGGCCTCTTTTCCAAAAACGGCTTAATTTGGGCCCGGGATTGGAGCCGACTGCGCCCCCGAAATGTGCGCTGCATTTACGGTCCAACCGCCCAACTAACTACGGAAATTCCCAGTTTCAAAGAAAAAAACTAGGGTTTTTCTGCCCTTCTCCCCCCCGCGGGCGAATCTCCCGCGGGGGAAAAATTTGAAATATCCCAATTTTTTTTCGGGCTTTCGCCCCGGTGAAAATGCACTCTCCTCCATTTTATTAACTTATTTTTTTTTTAAAATTTTTAAAAAAGTGTGTGTTGGTTGGGGGGGGGGGGGGGGGTTGATATTTGCCTTTTTTGCCTAGGGCACCAAATGCCTTTGTCCGGCCCCTGATTCGGGGTCTGGAGGACTATATCTTTAGACCTTTTATGTTCACCACCGGTGTCCTGCTGCAGTTAGGTGAGAGAGACTCAGAAGCCCCAGTGTTCCATCTTGATTACAGGTTAGTTTGATTATGTCATCACATTGGTCTGTTTAAGTTGAAGTGAGAGCGGGTGGGACACCCTACAGGTAGTGAAGACAGTGAAGCAAAATGGGCCCCTAAAATAAACTCCTCTGGTGGGCCCGAGGCACCCCAGTCTGACACTGGTTCTGGTCATACTCCCAGGAGTATACTCGCAGAACTTGGACGGCCAAAGTAACTCCTAGCCGGGCCAGGATCTCTCCCCAGAGTTTTGTATAGACTTTGGTATCCTGGATCCGTAAGTTGAAGTACGCCTTCTGGAATATTCCCATCAGAAATGGGGCCAGCACATCCACCCACTGGACTTGGGATAGTTGTTCTCTCTCAGCAATCAGGACTCAGGCCTCAATGTCATTCTGTGCTGTCATTTTCCTTAGTGTGCTCTGCACGAACTGTCGGGGTGACGCCTTCAGCCCCTGAGTCACCCATTGCCTCTCTGCCAAAGCTTGTAACTGCTGTTGCATGGGCTGTTTCACCTGTTGCTACTCTTTACCGGTTTTCTGGTGAACCTGCACCAGCAGACGGATGGTCTCACTTTGCACCTTTATGGCTTTCTCGTGCACCCATCATTGTTGCGCATTTGTCTCTTGTTGTGCAGTATAGCCTTGTTGGAGGTGGAGGTTTGACTGTACCAGCTGCTTTATCAGTTCCTCTATGCTTGCTGGTTATTAGGCCTCTATTGGCAATTTCTCTACAAGAGTACAGTCTCTTTAGATGTAGGTCCGAGATTATATAACTTCCAATGGTGGTATAACTAGAGAGAATAAAAATAAAAATTAGTAACAATTAAAACATAGAAAAGGAAAAAAATTAAATTAGAATACCAGGAATGTAGGAGCAATAGAAAGAGAGTAGTATTTTACAAAAATGGGGCAAAATTTAACTGTTCAATTAATCTCTTTGGATATACTGTATCAAAGATGAAAATCCATCTTACCTCTCTTTGTGCCAAAATGGCCTTCCATTTGCATCCCCAAGCATTAAATAACACCCTGTCAATTCCATTAAATCTTAATGTACTTGCACATAATTAATTGTACTCACAATTGTGGTACTCCTTAAAATGGTGGGGAATAGGTTGCAAAACTGCAGAGTCAGTCTCCTCTTCAGCTGCAACAATGCTAAGAACGTGCGCACGGATTCTTCTATGGAACTCTCTAGAGGTCATTCCAACATAGATTAAACCACATGGACAGATGGCAAAATAAACTAATCAAATAGTGGTACAAGTAATGTTGCGAGGGATCGTGAATGTTTTATCATTAGAAGAATTCCAAAAGTAGTCTTCTGTGTCCATGTTACTGCATGCTTTATAATTTCCACAAGGATGACATCCCCATTTAGGTCCTTTTGAACTAAATGCTGTCTCTGGGCGTATACCTCTATTATAGCGTTTCACAAGAATATCTTTGAGGTTATGTAATCATTAGTAGTAATACTTGGATAATCAGATATATAACAGCCATACCTCATCAGTTTTCAATATATCCCATTATTTTTTCCAAACCCTTGTCCATCATATTATATTGGGAATGGAAAGGAGTTATAAATCTCATCTCGTCATCGATAATTCTTTGTTTGTTAGTTTTGAACAAATCTCTCTTGGTATTTTTAGCTCTAACATATGCATTATTGATGGCTTGAATTGAATACCCTCTCTTTTTGAATCTCTGTTTTAGTTCAAACACTTGATTCTCAACAAAACTTTCCAAGGAGCATATCCTCGTAATTCTCAGGAATTGTCCAACAGCAATTCTATTGATCAATCTCTTTGGATGGGCTGACTTAGCATGTAACAGTGTATTTGTTGCTGTTGGCTTCCTAAAAAGATCACCACCATCATCATCAACATTCAGCATGATGTCCAAAAATCCCAGCCTTGTAAGTAAGCTTCAAATTGAAACCCTTTGAGATTAATGTTTTCATAAATGTTTTCAATTCCTCCAATGTTCCAATGCCAAATAAAGAGCACACCATCTATGTATCTACACCAATATTGAACTTTCTCAATAAGGGGGGCAGGTTCTGTACAAAAGATCATCCTTTCCCACAGCCCCAAGAATACATTAGCATTTGAGGATGCACAAGCCAACCCCATAGCTGTACCCTAGAGCTGTAGGTAGTAGGTCTCACAGAACAAGAAAAAGTTATGGGCCAAATCAAAGCGCAATAATGCAATAATCAAATTGCAAAGATCCTTGTCTAAATCCCGGGCCATAAAAAAAAGTACTTACAGCGTAAGGCCCTTCCCCCAAGTCTGTGGAGAAATACAGTGAGTGCATTTCCCCAAGTAAAAATATCAAGGTTCATTTTTCCCTGTTACCATTTTTTTAAATAAAAACGTTTGGGAAACCTTCCCCTTAAAAGGAAAATTTTTAAAAACCCCTTTTTAGGAAAAGATCAATAAACGACAAACTCGTTCCCCACCCAAACAAAATTTCAAGATACAATTTGGGGCGACCTGTTTTGGTCAAACACATTTTATGAAATTTTGGTTAAAAATTTCAAAAAAAGCAACTTTAAGATGTTCATGTAGCTAAAATTTTCCTTTTGTGTGGTTAATAAAAAAACTCTCCATTTTAATTGGGTCTTTTTTTGGGTAAGTACAATTCCCTTTGGATTTAACCAGATTAATGTTCTTGAATTTCTTAGTGACAAGTTTAACAAACAATTCAACACTGGAATACATAGAAAGTGATGAAAAAATTTTTTAGACCCCTAGGGTTAAAATGAAACAAACTTTTCTTTTTATTTTGATAAAATTGTTCATCCCGCCAAAAAAATTTTAAAACAACAAAAACTTCCTGTTCTTCCACTGTGGAGAATACATTAGATGCATTACTTGTATGGAGAATCCTCTTAAAAATCAGCTTCCAGCCAAAAAGATTAGATCCTCTATGGTTGTACAAAGATCAAAATTGCATGTTGGGAAAAACGTGTGAACCCAAAAAATTAACCCTTCACTTTTAATTTTTGGGAAACAGTGATTTTCGTTCAGAAAGGTTAATTACCTTCATTGAAGAAGCCTGTTTTTTTACACTATCATCATTGCTTGTTCGTCCCTTTTTCCCCTCGTCAGGGGAAAAATCAAAACTTCCCTTTTTTTGGAAAAAACCTTCTGGTGTCCTCTTGAATCTGTGAGGAGCTAGATTCTGCTCCTGTAAATGTGTAAGATGACATTGAAAGGGTTTATCTTTGAAGGCAAATAATTTCTCTTTTCCGCCCCTTTATTAAAAATCGATTAGACTGAAAATTTTTAAAAAATCCCCCCTTTAAAGTCTTTTATTTTTATCACTTCAATTTATTTTTCCCATTTTTAGAGGTATCATCCATTTCCTTTATTAAATTAATTGTGAAAGTTGGGAATTCAAAGATTCAATTTGTTTAGCCAAATCCCCCAGAGTTTTTACATTTAATTCAATAATCATCCACATAAAAGTTCTAGAGCATATATTGCAAGCCTCTTACCACTTAGAACTGAATAATTCATGTTCTTTACTTTAATATGGAAACACTTGTACTCTCAAACCACATAGTATAAGATTCTTTGACAGATAATTTTCCAAGGAACTCTTATTTTAGCTGTGTGCTTAGGGACATTGTCTTGTTGGAAAAAGAACCTTCTGCCCAGTCTGAGGTCCAGAGAACTCTGGAAGAGGTTTTCATCCAGGATATCTCTATACTTGGCCACATTCATCTTTCCTTCAATTGCAACCAGTCGTCCTGTCCCTGCAGCTGAAGACCCCCCACATAGCATGATGTTGCCACCACCATGTTTCACTGTTGGGATTGTATTGGGCAGGTGATGAGCAGTGCCTGTTTTTTTTCCACACATACCACTTACAACTAACACCAAAAAGTTCAATCTTTGTCTCATCAGACCAGAGAATTTTATTTCTCATAGTCTGGGAGTCCTTCATGTTTTTTTTGCAAACTTTTCTGCGGGATTTCATATGTCTTGCACTGAGGAGAGGCTTCCGTTGGCACACTCTGTCATAAAGCCCCGAGTGATAGTTGATTTTTTGGAACTTTCTCCCATCTCCCTACCATATCTATGGAGCTCAGCCACAGTGATCTTGGAGTTATTCTTTACCTCTTTCACCAAGGCTCTTCTCTCACAATTGCTTAGTTTGGCTGGATGGCAAGGTCAAGGAAGAGTTGTGGTCGTCCCAAAAATTCTTCCATTTTAGGATTATGGAGGCTACTGTGCTCTTAGGAACCTTGAGTGCTGCAGAAATTCTTTTGTAACCTTAGCCAGATCTGTGCCTTGCCACAATTCTGTCTCTGAGCTCCTTGGCCAGTTCCTTAGACCTCATGATTCTCATGTGCTCTGACATGCACTGTGAGCTGTGCAGTCTTATATTGACAGGGGTGTGCCTTTCCTAATCAAGTCCAATCAGTTTAATTAAACACAGCTGGACTCCAATGAAGGAGTAGAACCATCTCAAGGAGGATCAGAAGGAAATGGACAGCATGTGAGTTAAATATGAGTGTCACAGCAAAGGGTCTGAAAATTTGTGAACATGTGATATTTCAGTTTTTCTTGCTTAATAAGTTTGTAAAATTATCCACATTTCTGTTTTTTTCCTTTCATGATGGGGTGTAGAGTGTACATTAATGAGCAAAAAATGATCTTTTTGGTCTTACCAAATGGCTGCAATGAAAGAGTGAAAAATTTAAAGAATACTTTCCGTACCCACTGTAAGATACAGTTGAAACCTGAAGTTTACATACACAACAGTATAAAAAAAGACACATGTGAATGTTTTTCTCACTATCTGACATGAAATCAGAATAACCCTTACCCGTTTTAGGTCAGTTATTTATATTTATCAAATGCCAGAATAATGAGAAAGAGAATTTTTTAAGGCATTTTTATCACTTTCTGCAAAGTCAAAACTTTATATACACAATGATTACTATGGCTTTAAACAATTTGGGATAGTTCATATGATGATGCCATGTCTTTGGTAGCTTCTGATTTTGTTTAGTGGCAACATCTGCGTTAATTAAGGACACACCTGTGGATGTATTCTAAATCACACCAGAAACACACTGCTTCTGTGTGTAACATCATGGGAAGGTCTAAAGAAATCAGCCAAGATATCAGGAAAAGAATAGTGGACTTGCACAAATCTGGTTCATTCTTGGGTGCAATTTCCAGATATCTAAAAGTGCCTCATTCATCTGTACAAGCAATTATACAATGATGGGAATGTCCAGCCATCAAACCACTCAAGAAGGAGACCGGATCTGTGTCTCAGAGATGACCGGGCTTTGGTCCGACATGTGCATATAAACTCAAGAAGAAAAGCAAAAGACCTTGTGAAGATGCTGTCTGAAGCTGGTAACATTGTGTCATTATCCACAGTGAAACGAATACTGTACCAACATAGGCTGAAAGTTCATCTGCCAGGAAGAATCCATTACTCCAAAAGAAACATATGAAAGCCAGATTAATGTTTGCAAATACTCCCAGGAACAAAGACATAAATCTTTGGAGACATGTCCTGTGGTCTGTTGAAAATAAATTGAACTGTTTGGCCATAATGACCATCGTTACTTTTGGAGGAAAAAGGGAGAAGTTGGAAACCTAAGAACACCATGCCAACTGTGAAACACGGGGGTGGCAGCATCATGTTGTGGGGTTTTCATGCTGCAGTAGGGACTGATGCAGTTCACAAAATATATGGCATTATGAGGAAAGAAAATTATGTGGCAATACTGAAGCAACATCTCAAGACATCAGTCAGGAAGTTAAAGCTTGGGTGGAAATGGGTCTTCCAAATGGACAATGACCCAAAGCATACTGCCAAACTGGTTACAAAGTGGATTAAAGATTCCTATCACCTCCACAAAAAACAATAAAATAAAATAGTAGATGAAATTATAAATTTTTTTCCCAACTGAATTAAAAAGCGGGGGCTCATGTCTTTATTACAGGGGAATAATTTTGTTTTACTTTTTTGGAAAGAGCTCTGTATGGCAGGGATTTCTTTATGTTGGCTATACCCCCCTGAGCAGGGGGGGGCTGAGGACAAAACTGCTACATAAGTACAACAACAGCACACGAGGGCATATTGTACATTAAAGTGCATCTACATTCACTGCTGCAGTGTATATCCATCACAAAAATACAGCCCCAAAAAAATCATGTCTCTAATGTTATGTAGACTTCAGGGCCTCCCCCCACCCCCCGCACAGTAGCTTTCCAGCTCAGAGGCAAGAATTAGTCAACGTCCCTTTCCCTCAAACATTTTTAAAAAAAGTGTTTGTATGTTAGTCTCCTTTATTTCAGAGGGTTTCCCTGGAGGTGATAGGTACTCTTTAAGGATAACCAAATAAAGTATTGGAGTGGTTTGATAGTTTGGTAGTTTGATGACTCCATAGTAGAGGTGACGTCACCACTAGGCTTGTCAGTTGGAGACGTGAATGCTACCGACCAGAGTGCACGCTTGTCTCTCCTATTGAACAAGTAGTAAGGGTAAGACAGTGTCTTTTCTATACAGGATCACCGCATACAAAATTTATAGGAGGATCTTGTTGCCGGTGAGAGGTTAGTTGAATTGCAATACTGGTGACACAGAGTAGTGGTTGACTGTATCCTATCAACAATTTTTTGGGTGGTTTCTAAGGTTAATAGGTGTAGATCAATTATCTCTTTTAGACCCTATGTGACTTGTTATGATAATCGGCCCATAAATTATCTATAGGTGTTGAGTTATATTATAGGTAAACTACAACAATATTCATAAAGGAATGTTAAAACCTGAAATTGCATGATGATGAAGCATGAAGATGCACTTTAAATGTGGTGACCCCCTTAAAATTTATCAAACATTTCCTTGATAGCCAATGGGGTGGTTATCTTTGTTTGTTTGTGTCTCCTTAGTGCCTCAGTGAAATACTGAATGCAAATAGACTTACATAGTTTTTTTTTTTTTTTCTTGAAACAAACATAGATTAATAACTGGCAGCTTTGTTTGGCCTCAGCCCAGAAAATGTTGTTCATATACAAGCTGCCCAGCATGCTCGCCAAGTCACTGAGACAGCAGGGAAAGCAAAGTTCATTAATATAAAATAGTCATATGTTCAGAAGAGAGAGAGGGAGACCAAAATAACTTTCCAAAATATCTTCCTTCAAGCAACTGCTAGTATAATATCTTGGCAAGTCTTCTATTACTTACAAAATTTTTCAAATTGCTAAAATTTCCCGGGGTCGGGTGGTATTTTAAAATTTTTTTTTTAAAATTATTTCATTTTTTAAATTTTTTAAATTTTTCCCTTTAATTTTTTTAAATTTTTTTACTAAAAATTCATATAGATTTTGTATGGGTACGGGCTCATCAAAGCCCGGGCATTTCCCCCCCATGGGGACCCCATGGGGGGTGATTTGACTGTTGGTGAACAGTTAGTTACCAAAACCCCTTGGGAATATAATTGATTTTATTTGGGGCAGTTGTGGGCAGAAGAACTGTAGTATTACATAGTAGTCATACAGATGACTAGCCATCCATATAATACATGGATAGCTTGAGTCTACCAAAACCACGCTTACAGAACAGTTCCCTATTTCTTATTTAGAGAGGGGATTCTAAACTTAACTTGGGATTAGGAAACCCATTCTCACAAAGTTTTCCCAAAGCACCAAACAACAAATGGGGATATTTATCCACAATATGGGGCAAAAAAATTCTGTGAGTAGTCTCCAATACAATGAAACAGCACATTCAGGGAACCCGTGTTCTTCTAGTGGTGCTGATCTCCTTGAGCTTTCTGCCCTTTCTTACAGACCACACCCCCACTTTTCAAACCATAAATCTTCACTTTTGATTCAGTTTTTTGTAAGGCTCTATGATTTTTATTTGTTTTTATGGCATTCATTTTTAGGTTAAAAAAAATAACAGTTTTTAAAGAAAAATTTTTTTTCAACCCCTTTCAATACTGTTATTTTTGGGCTAAAAACTTTCTATTTTACAAAATAAAGTGTTTTTTTTTTCTTTCAGTGGGGACCCAGAAGTTTTTTAATTTGTTTATATTTTGTTTGAACATTTTTTTAATTTATTTTCTATTTATTTTAGTTTATTTTTTTTCATAGAGTCATATGTGACTTTATCATTTTCATAATAAAAATTAATACATAACTGTATTGTTACATATTATATTGTACCTGTGACAAGAAGCCTATTAAATTCTAACACTTCTAAGACCCGGAGAGCATTATTTGGTCTCTGGTTACCATGGCCACCATGTGCACCCCATGATTGTGTTGCAGGGTTTCCCATGGGTGGTAGAGGGAAATCTCTACTTTTCTTAACCACCCAGATACTCTGGACCCTAAAGCGTTAATCATTCTCTGTTCCCGGCTCTTGCAGCAGGAGTAAAGCTGTACATTCCAACAAACTCTCACTGTGGATGGTGTGGGCAAACCTCAGCCTGGACCATCTTAGCGCCATACATGTATGAGGGCTAGGCCCAAATTGATGTAACCCATGGTGGATTACCACCCTCCCTACCCTAGCTTTACCACTATATATTTCTTGTCTTAATTTTATTTGCTCCACACAGGTGGCAGCACAGGTTTGAAGCACAAGAAAAATATGCATAGGGGTGTTGTGCTTTCTCTTGACCTCTGTTCTGCTTGTGATTTGCATTTATCAAATACTTTTAGATCATTTAGTTTATATTATTTTGTATACTTTATGTATGGTCAGTTGTCAGTGAGGTGGCACCATGTATATGGATTAGCATGGTCAGTTGTCAGTGAGGTGGCACCATGTATATGGAATGTCATTTTATATACATAGTGTATTCTTTTTGGGGTGCTTTGTTGGTGTTGATATTACAGTAAAATGAAGTTAATAGCAGGATAAATTTTGGCCCATCCAAAGCCTCTTTCAACTGCAATGATACATCATTAACATTACGTAACTTAAAGTGGTTTTCTCACCATACTGTTTCACAGAGTCACAGGTAGCTTTAGACTCACAGACTGGTCAGGCTGTGGGTGGTTCTACAGCAGTGATTAACATATGTATCTCCTCTATAGCTAGCTGATCCTGTTACAGTGATATAAGTGCAGGAGACAAACAGAGGAGTAAACAAAATTTCAGTGCTTGAAGGAGTGATAAACAATTGATTATCAGGTAGCTAATTCAATCTTGTTAGAGATAAAGTCTTTGCTGCAGCCAGACCATGTGAACGTCATTCCCTGCTGTCTGTCAAATCAGGAAGGCAGGTATGGACGGTAACCAGAAACACTTGTCTGCACTCAGAGCAGATAAAATCTCTTATCTTCTAACCAGGGCAATATCAAAATATCAATTTATTTAGCAAAGCCTTCAATTGTCTGTCACTAAATGTTGAAAGCTATTCTTTGTAATGAGAAAACCCCTCCTAGTGACAATTTCATCATTTCCTTATTAAGGATGTAAAACTTTGTCCAGATATAGCAGGGTTTAACTTGACAGTCATTTTATGGCATTTTATGGTACCTGTTTTTAGAGCACAAGCAAAGCCATTAAAAAAGTTAACCTTCAGTGTCATGATTTTAAGGTGTTCTATCTGCCAAATTAATCTTTGTTACATCTGTAATCAGGCAACCAGTGTCATCACTGTCACACTTGCTACTCACATGGTCAGCTGGCTCTGACTTACCTACTGCATTTGCTGTGAGGCTTTCCTTTGTGTCTGGCACACAAACTGATGGAGGGGGTTGTAAAAAACAAACAATGGCATTGTCCAAGCAGGATGTTTGGCTATAAATGTGAGCTAGCAGAGCAGCATTTATCATGAGGGGAAGCTTCTGGTGAGAGGCAAAAAGAAAAACATGCTGCCATGACAAGCTGTTAGCTGCTGAATTACTTTGTAATATTTGAAGTAATTACACATAAATGTGCTCTGCAGACCAGACAGGATGGCACAGGGCTGCTTCAAGGTCAGTAAGTATAAGAATTAAAATTCTCAGTAGAAAGATAATATTAGAGGCTGGTAGGCAAGCTCCATCTTGCTGACAAGAAACAGCAGGAAGTTATGTCACAAACCCAGCCCTGTTAGAGCATTAGAGGTTGTCAGTAATTAGAGAAGTTGCTACACAGTGGTTTGTTTGCACAACATGATGATTGCAGTATCACATTTCATCTAATGTGGATATGGTTGCTTTGGGACATATAACCTAACACAATCCTGAAGCAAAGAACAGAACAAATCTAAATAGTTGAATGTTTGATCGTAAGTCACATGTGACTTTGGCAATATTGGCCTTAAAGGGAATGTGTCATCAAAAATGACTTATTGTTTAACTCACGTTTTTATGTTAAACACATTTTTAAAGAATTTTTGGTTATATTTATTTTTAATTTTCCATATCACTTTAAATATTTTTTAATAATTCTTAAGTCCTGCAGTTTTCTCTTTGGCCACTAAGCCTAATAACAGTCTGACACTTCCTGCCCTATAGATAAAGATTTTCAGCAGTGTGTTCAGTATTAACACAAGCAAGCAGGGTCAAACTGAAAGGAGACACCAGTGTGAATAGATAACAGAATCCACCAGTCACAAGAGGAGATAGTCACAGTTGTCAGCCCCCTCCTCCCTGCAGAGTGAATTCTTCCTAGGTCACACAGCATGACTAGAAAACTGTCCTATTGAAGTCTATGGGACAGAAACAGTATTAAGACTCCTATGTGCATGAAGCTGCTGTAAAGTATCTCTCTGACTGCTGTTAAAGCTGTGCAAACAAGGCTTAGTGGCCAAAGTGAAAACTGCAGGACTTAAGAATTATTAAAAAATATTGAAAGTGATATGAAAAATTAAAAAGACATATAACCAAAAATTCTTAATAAAATGTGTTTGACATAAAAACGTAAGTTAAACAATAATTAATTTTTGATGACACATTCCCTTTAAGCGAGTGCTCTCATGCCCTCACATTTATGTTATAGGTCTGCTCTTTGCTAACTACAAGCTAACTGAGTTATAGAAAGAGGAGGATAGTGCTTGCAGTTATACTTACCATTAATGTGTATGGGAGTTCTAAATATAGGTGAGCAAGTGTGCTCAGTTATATTCGGAACTCCCATAGAAATCAGCACTCCATTAAAGAAAGTTGCAGGCAACTGTATCCTGCCTAAAACCAGTAAACATTTTCTTTTTCTTTTTTCCTTTTGGAAAAATTGCATCTTTAACATAGTCACATGACAGCAAGACACTGATGGTTTGCACATTTTTTTTTCTTTACTTGCGTGACCTGATATGCAACCAAAGCCTTCTTATAAAGGAGCGAAAGGAAAGAGTCCTCACTAAAGGCTCTTATGAGATATATGGTTATTTATCATTTGATTTCATGAATGTGATCTATAGTAAAATGTTTGCCTCACATTTTATATGATGGAAAAACTATCCAGTGGTTAGGAAACTGCTTCAGCAAACATAAACATAAAAAACAACCATACATTGGGGTTTTCACTTTCTTCAAACGATTTTCAATTCAATCAAAAACAACATTCCATTTCTCAACTTAAATAACAGGTTGTAGAACAGGTCTTCCAACCTAGGAGATGGGTGAAATTAAATGGGGTTGTCCACCTTGTAAGAAAATCAAAACAGCAGCTTCCAGGACCCCAGTAAAATAAATAAACCTTAATTTACCTTCCTCTGGTTCCGCATCTCCTCGGCCTTCAGTTATCATTTTTGAACCTCCAAATGGAGATTTCAACACTGCAGTCCCTGATTGGCTGTAGTGGTCACATACGTCTATCTACATGAACCATTGTAGATAGAAATGAACAGCTCCGAATAGGGATTTAAGTAGAGGTGCATGACTGCTGCAGCCACTGATTGGCTATAGCAGTCATGCGCCACTACTTAAATCACCATTGACGTCCCTATGTGGAAGATCAAGAATGAAAACAGAAGATGTGGGAGAAGCGGTGCTGGAACTGGAGACCGAAGGAAGGGAAGTTTCAGTTGTTTTCATTTTGCTTGGGCCCCAGCTGCAGCTTTAATTTTATCTTCCTTACAGCAGACACTTGGGAAGAAGCAGAGAAGTGGGGGGAGGGGAAAGAAAGAGAAGGCGCTCTTTGTGTAGTAGATCAAGCATATATTTGTAGGGAAAACGTATGTCAGCTGTGCTCTCACCTTATAGTGTTGTACCAATCTGGTACAACACAGTTAAAAGCTTCTTAACAGCCTCCAGTGGTCGTGCAATCCTGTTCAGCTGGCCTCCCAAAAAAGAATTCCTCTATGTCTGGTCAGAATTCCCTTGCAAAACTATAGAAAAAACTGGGATCTAGATCCCACAAAATGGGGGGGCTCTATAGAGCGCACTATGGATGGCTAAGAAAATAGATCTATGTAATCAGTGTGTTCTCTTGAAATAGACAACCTCTTTAAATCACTATTACTGCATGGTAAGGTTTTTTGATCACACACCTCTCCAAACACTTGAGCTGAAAGGAATCAGTATAGCAGTCTACATTTTAAATTGTTTACCGGGTGCCTAGTTTGCACATTCCAGCGTTAAGGATTGACTATAAGATTTGCTACTTAAATTGAACATTAACAATTACGTATTATTGTAGTAATTATGTATTATTGTAGTATTTATAGAGTTTATAGAGTTTACTTAAAGGGATTGTCTCACTATGAAGATTAGCTTTTAACATGTAGGGAACAGTAAATGAAGACTTTTTCCAAATGGATTGCTTTATTTTTCTTTGTTGATGAAATAAAAGGGATTTTTTCAGCTCTGTGTGCACTCAGGTTTCTCTAGGTTACCGACCTGCTCTCCCCTGCTCTTTCGTTTATCTGATAGCAGAGATTATGTCATCATACAGGTCAGCACACAGCACTACTGGCATCTTGAGCGTTTGAGTTTTATCTGATCTGACAAACAAAGAAGACTAATTACTTTTGTTTACTTTACCACTGAAGCTTCTCTGGACTTTAGAAAATATCTTGTGCTCTCATGTCAGAGTAATTAGCCAACCAGGAAGAGGCAGGATGCATGAAGGAAAGCTGCTTCTGGCACTGTGAAACAGCATGGGGAGACAACCCCTTTAACTAATAAGACTTATGAGCAGGTTTTGTCTTAAATATATTATAAGAAATCCTCCATTTTAATTTTTTACTGACATATGTCATAAGATCGCTAATAGGTATGGAGGCTGATAGCTAGGGCTGTGACCTACCACTAGCAGCTGGGATCAAATATGCCGACATCGTGGGATGCTGACCAGTTGTTTTGGTGTCCTGGGCCTTCATCACTGATGTCTTACTTTTCCATGGAGAGAATCATTATTGTACACTGTTCTGCAATATATTTTTATTGCAGAATATTGTACAAGTGATCATGCCCCCTAGTGGTAAAGCAGCCTAGGAGTACTAAATATACAAGTAAAAAATATATGTATTAAAAGTTCACAGCGCACTCACTACCTTTTGCCTTTTTAGAAGGAAAAAAAAACATATAATAACAAAAAGTTATTGGTCACAGATAATCCTACTGTGATGCAAATTTACAGTTTTTATTTGTACTTAAACCTCACAAAATTTTACATAACTGAAATTGTCCTGTAGAATTCATAAAGCATGTCATTTCTATCAGTGGACTCCATAAAAATTGCAATATTTTTTTCATTTTCAATCCCAAAAAGGATTATTTTTTTGTTTTCCAGTTCATTATATTATACGTTCAGTGTCGCCATTAAAGAATTAATAATGCTCTGCAGAAAAACAAGCCCTCATCTGTCTATGTTCTTGAAAAAAATAAAAAGTTATATCTTAGAACGCAGGGAGAAAAAAATTAAACTATAGCAAAAATCACAATAACGAGACGTGGATCATATAATGTGGGTGACATGTATGAATGGGGCTGTGCTGGTTTTCTGGCGTCAAAAAGCTTTAGTAGACCTGTTCTATAGATTTATGAACAGTTGTATTCCAAACTTCGGTGCAATAAGCACTGATGCAACACTTTTTGAGGTGCCAAAGATTTGGGGTATTATGGGTGCGTTACACCACAATCTTAGAAATAGACACATTTATGATTCTTTGATGCCAAATCTAAGTGCAGAACAGTTAGAACAGCCAGACTAGGTTAAATGTGATCTGTCTGGGCCTGACTTCTCGTATTGGCGCTACAATAAGCCTGTATGTATGAACTTTGGAAGAACAGGTTCATACATTCTGGCGCATTCTATACTACCTCAAAGCGATTTAGAACTAGCCTGTTAGTGCCAACATTAATACATGTCGCCCTTTGTGTTTAATTTAGTCAACATTTTCAAGATCTCTGCTTGCATCTAGGGAATGAGAATATTCAGTTTGTATCCAAAGACTCAAACCCATAAATTTACTGCATATATTTACCTGACATGATTCAAAAAGCAAAATATCTCATTAAGTTTTGTCGGGATTATATCAGACAGACAAGAAAAAAAATCTTGTCTACATTAAAACTAAATTTACAGTGTTCTTCCCGAGCTTTTTAATATGATCTGAAAATTACATTTCATCCAAATCACGAGAGTGGAAACATTATGTTCAATAATTGATGCCATCACATTAAATTAATTTATTTCTAATCATGATGGAAACATTGGACGGCTTGACTACAATCTCACTTGTTATGCATGATTACAGAAGCTCCAATTGAGTTTGGGGTAAATTAATAAGAGTCACCTGGTTGAACTTCGTTATCATGCTAATAATTAAAAAAAGCCTAACCTGGTACAGACGACTGAACTGTTCATAATTCTGGAGCTATTTATATATTTTAATTGTGTTTATGGAAAAAAAAAAAAAAGAAGAATTGAAGTCTACAGGTGGGGTGGAGGAGGGAGAGGCGCTAAGAAGAAAAAACCTGATGTGATGGAAGGTACCATAGAAGTCATGTGCTGAAAGTAAAAGATAGAAGCTTAGAAGTAAAGTTGTTAATTGACACATTAACCAAGATTAAATTTCTAGAATACTTCCTATAATCATTATTTAAATATATGTATTTTATTATTTTGTTTAAAATTACAAAATAAAAAATATACGCAATGTGTTCCTAGAATAAAGTGTCTGACAACCCATCCTTAGGACTCAGGGGCGCCATCAGAAATTTCAGGGCCCCATACAGCCGAAGCATCTGGGGCCCCCGTCCACCCAGCCCTCTGCCAACCCCGCCCCCACGCCACCCATATCGCCCTGCCCCACCAACTCCGCCCCCTCACCAGTCACCAACCCTAGAAAACGAGGGGCCGCACACAGCTGGGGACCAGGGGTGGGCTTTACAGGGGCCCCAAACACAGCTGGGGACCAGGGGTGGGCGCCACACGGGCCCCCACCACCGCCGGGCACCAGGGCTGGGCTTCACAGGGGCCCCCCCCACACCCGGGGACCAGGGGTGGGCTACACAGGGGCCCCCACCACAGCTGAGGACCAGGGGTGGGCTTCAAAGGGGCCCCCCACACAGCTGGGGACCAGGGGTGGGCTTCACAGGGGCCCCCCACACAGCTGGGGACCAGGGGTGGGCTTCACAGGGGCCCCTCACAGCGGGGAACAGGGGTGGGCTTCAGTGTGGCCCCTCACAGCTGGGATCCAGAGGGGGCTTCAGTAGGCCCTCACACAGCTGGGACCCAGAGAGGGGCTTCAGTGGGGCCTCACACAGCTGGGACCCAGAGGGGGCTTCAGTGGGGCCTCACACAGCTGGGACCCAGAGAGGGGCTTCAGTGGGGCCTCACACAGCTGGGATCCAGAGAGGGGCTTCAGTGGGGCCTCACACAGCTGGGACCCAGAGAGGGGACTTCAGTGGGGCCTCACACAGCTGGGACACAGAGAGGGGCCCCCTCTGAGTCCCAGCTGTGTGAGGATCCTCTGAAGCCCCTCTCTTGGTCCCAGCTGTGTGAGGCCCCACTGAAGCCCCTCTCTTGGTCCCAGCTGTGTGAGGCCCCACTGAAGCCCCCTCTCTGGGTCCCAGCGTTGTGAGGCCCCACTGAAGCCCATCTCTGGGTCCCAAAGCTGTGTGAGGCCCCACGGGAAGGGTTTTCCCAAGCCTGAGGGGCTCCACACACTGTTCAGTAGTAGGCATCAGAGGGCCCCACACAATTCAGAGGCCAGTTCCCCAGAGCGGGGCGTTGCTCTGCTGTACAGGAGCACTTGGGCAGTACCTTAATATAGCTGCTTACAGCAGAGACTCGCACTTACTTGTTTCACTGAGCAGCCTTTGACTGGAGCCGGCCCCGCCTCTCTTCCTCTCTCTGCCTATGGGCGGGGCTTCACTAATTCAAATTGCCAAGCATCCAGCCCGCAGAGAGAGAGGCGGGGCCAGCTCCAGTCCTGGCTGCTCACGGAGCAAGTAAGTGTGAGTCTGACTGAGCGCTCCTGTGCTGTTGACCATGGACCCTGCTTCTCACATCCTGTGAGCCGCACGGGCCCCGCTCCTCCTACCGTCAGCCGCACGGGCCCCGCTCCTCCTACCGTCAGCCGCACGGGCCTCGCTCCTCCCAGCGTCAGCTGCAGGGGCCCTGCTCCTCCCAGCGTCAGCCGCACCTTCCAGCCTCTGAGTCGCACAGCACAGGTCCCACTCCTCATATCGTCTCAGCCACACGGGCCCCAGCGTGGACAGCGCCGCTCGGGCCTGTGCGCAGCCAGCACTGACTGGTTTGTGAAACGAGGGGGCTCGCTTGCAGCAGGCCCCCTTGTTTCGCTGGGCCCCGTATGGCAGTACCCCCTGTACTGCCTTTATGGCGGCCCTGTTAGGACTTATTAGAGACTTTGGGCACTTACTCATGTAGAGCAAGAAGACAGAACTCTTCTGGAAAAGCAACTTCTGCTCTTGTGGATTCATCAAGATTAGTGATGAGCGATTACATTGACTATCGTCATCGGGTCCATAGTCGATATCGGCAATTATCAAGAAGATATCCGATAGTCGATAATAGGTTATCGCCGATGACCATTAAAGTCTATGGGAGAGGAACAACACCTTCATTATTAACCAAACAGGGCTGGAGAAGCTTGGAGTAAATCCACACAGTCAAGATGGATACCTGCTACATCTTAGGGCAACACACTTTGGTTATAAAAGCCCACAGAACAAAAGCACCACACCATTCACTTCCCTGTCTTGTACCACTGCATGACCCTTAACACCTGCATGGACCCACAAATTAAACATGTGCCAGAAGGCAGTATGATTTGAACCAATCATTTTACTTGAAATGAGACTTTGACTATCCCTGTCCTGGAACGCAGACAGACCCTTAAACCAAATGACCCCAGATTTAAAAAGTGCCTGAAAAAAAGGAGTCTTTGAACCACCATTTTGTTGAAACTGTGACTTTGACATATACCCTTTTCTGTACCAAAGTTGACCATTAACCTGTATGACACACAGCTTCAAAAAAGTGCTGGAAAAAGGAGTCTTTCAACCACCATTTTAGTTGATACTGGAATTGGAATATACATGTTCTGTACACAGTATGACCATTAAAAACCTGCGTCTGGGACACTACAGATTGAAATGTGCTGGGAAAAGGTGTCTTTGAACCACATTTTAGTTGAACTGAAACATAGACTATCCTGTCCTGGGCACAAAAAAAACCATATAAAAAGGCATGAGCACCAAATGATGACCCCGTTTAAAAAAGTGACGGAAATAGGTGTCTTTGACACCACATTTTAGATTGAACTGGAAATTGAATAATATCGTCCTGTACCGCAGAATGACCATTAACCTGTCTGACCACAGATTTAAAAGTACATTCAAAAAGGGAGTCTTTGATCCTCCTTCTAGTGAACTGGACATAGACTATCCATGTCCTGGGCCAACAGACATGAGCCCCAACCTGTCTGACCCCCGATTAAAAAGTGCCGGAAATAGGGAGTCTTTCAACACCATTTTAGTTGAAAACTGGACATTGACTATACCTGTTCTGTACCACAGTCATGACCATTAAAACCTGTCTGACCCACTGATTAAAAAAACCTGCCAGGGAATATGGAGTCTTTGAACCACCATTTTTTGGTTGATCTGGACATGGACTTTTACCTGTACTGGGCCACTGCATGACCCCTACAACCTGTTTGACCCACAGAAATCACAAAGTGGCACTATGCTATTTTGGTACCAGTGGGACTGTCATTTTAGTATACTTTTTTGGTATCCTGACATTTGTTTACAGAATTTTTTAGGGAAGTCTTAATTTATAGTTTTCATTAATTATATTTTGCTTTTTTTTCAGTGTGATAACTTACAACAATTTTTAACAATTACAAAACCCCCCCATCCTGCAGTTTTTAAACCTTACCGCCGGAGCAGTTTTGGCCCTCTATGACAGAGCACTATTTTTGAAATCTGCTCATGTGTCACTTTCTTGTGGATGAATAACTTTTTTGACACTTTAACCTAACTCATGTGATTCAGAGACTTGTGTTTCTGTGACTTCATTGTGATATAAGTAGTAAGAATTTTTGGTCCAAAAATGATTGTTGTTATTTGTGAAAAATATCAAATTATGGGGAAACAATGTGTGAAAAATTTACCAAATTTCAAACTCTCAAAATTTCTGCATGTAAGAAGATAGTTATTCCACTAAAAATAGTTCTATATACTAGCATCTACCATATGTACTGCTGTAGTTTTGCCATCATTTTTTTAACATGTTTTTTTTTTTTTTTACGAACATTAGGGGGCATTATAAATTTAGTAGTAATTTTCAAATTTTCAAGAAAATTGGCTATTACATATTTTTAGGGGACAGTCAGTTCTAAACTGACTTTGATTGTGACCTGGTATGTTCAGAATTCCCACCACATAAATGACATCATTAAGAATACTATACCCTCTAAAGTATTCAAAAAACAGGCATTAGAAAAGTTTATTAACCCTTAGGTAGTTTCACAGAAGAAATTAAAGCAAATGTGGAAGTGAAAATTTCAAAAATTTCACTTTTTTAGCAGATTTTCAATAATTTATGCATTTTTGACAAGAATACGGGTTAAATGTGATCAGGGGAAATGAAATTAAATATTGATTACCCAAGATTCTGCCGTTTTCAGAGATCCCATATGTGCCCTTGTGCTTATTTGGCTCATCCAAAGCCCAGAATAGGAGGATGCACCTACTGGACTCTGGGGCATCACTTTTCATTACAAATTTTATTTAGGGGCCATTTCAGGTTTGCGGACACCCTAAGGTTCCAAATCGTAATAAATACCCCTAAAAAAGACACCATTATTGGATAAACTACCACCACTTACGGAATATATCCAGAGGTGTTAGTGAGGTATATTACCCCACACGCGTTTCACAAATTTTTTTTACGCGTTCGCTCTGAAATAAAAAAATTATTTTTTTTCCAATAATCTGCCTATTTTAGCTGAAAATTTTTAATTTTTTTTACAAGGAATCTTTGAAAAAAAAAAGCCCCAAAATTGTGTTAAGCAATTCTTCCATGTTCGGTAATACGCCTACATGTGGCGTGTAAACTGCTGTTTGGGCGCTTGGCAGGGGGTTAAAGGGAAAGGGAGAGTGCTATTTGGATTTTGGAGCAAGATATTGGTGGGGCATGTCGATCTCCAAAGCCCCAAGTACTAAAAAAGGTTGAAACTTTCAGTAAGTTGTCCATTTTGGATTCAAATGCCCCTCAGGGATCTCAACCTAAGGGTTGTATTTTGACATTTTGGTATGTGCCAGGTGTTCCGTAGTTTTTTTTTAGACTGGGCCATTGTTTTTGGGCTTCATTTTTACAGTATTCGCCATTCGGGATAAATGATGGGGATAACTTTTCTATGGGGGTGGATTTGCGGGTCGGTACAATACAAATGATATAAATTTTATATAGTTTTTTATGTTTATTACTTTTACACAATTGAAGCGTGTTTTAGTGGTGAAAATGTTGTGTTTTTAAGCTTTGCTAGTTTTTCTGACTGCCATAGATTTATAAATTTTTATTTGCATTATGGAGCTGCTTGTGGGGCTTGTTTTTTTACGAGGATGAACTTGATGTTTTTATTGATTCCATTACGGGGGGCATTATGATGCTTTTGATCACTTTTTATTAAGGTTTTTTGTGAAGGCATTTTGTACAAAAAAACAGCAATCCTGTGTGTTTTTATTTAATATTTTTTACAGCGGTCAATGTGCCGGGTATAAATGACAGGTAGTTTTACTCAGAAGGTTGTATACTATTACCAGCGATACCACATTTGTATATGTTGTTTAATGTTTTACTGCTTTTACCAATAAAAAAACACATTTATTTGAAAAGGAAAAACAAGTTTTTGCACACCGCAGTCCTTGAGAGCCATAACTTTTTTTTATTTTTAGTTTATGCAGCTGTATAGGACTTTTTTTTTGCGGGATGACGTGACGATTTATTATGGTCATATATTTTTGGCGGGGGACCAAGGACTTTATGATAGCTTTTAAATCTGTTTTTTGGAAGGTAGGAGTGAAGAAAATACTGCCAATCCTAGCAGTTGTTTTTTATTTTTATTTTTAATAGCGGAAGATCAACCGTGCAGTATCCAAGACAAGTTTAGTTATTACTCTTGTTGGAGTGAGCAACGATTACGGTGATAACCTCAATTTATGTAGTTTTTTTTATTTGCGAAGCACAATTGTTGTTTGAAAAAAAAGATGATTTTTTAGTGTGTAAAACATTATTATGCACTCTCTAATACTATCTTCTATAATCGCCAGAAACTTTTAATTTTCACGTAATACTTTGAGCTGGTGTAAGGTGACTTTTTTTTTGCTGGGATGAACTGACGTTTTATTGGCATCAATCTGTTGATTGTTGATTATCTATGATGTTTTTGATTACTTTTTACTCCATTTTATTGTGCTGCGGGTATGAACAAAAATACTGCTATTCTGTGACTGTTTTTTGGGTTTTTTTCTTACGGGTTCACATAATGTTGTAATGTAACATGTAAGCTTTATAGGGTGGGCACTACTGACAACCGCGGCGTTATCCAATCTGGGTACTTTATTTAGTGTTTGATCTTTTATTTAGGGACGTTGGAGTTTGTAAAGGGGAAAGGCGGATGTACGCGCTGTTTATATTTTATTTTTTGTGTTTGTGTTTTACATTTTTTACCACTTTTTTATTACTTTTTCATATCCTTTTTTACACTTTCTCCACCAGGGCCGGGAATTGCTTGAAACGATGGTTCAGATCATATCATGCATAGGAGAGATCCTGCATTACGCTTATAGCTGTGATCCTGGTCTCCAATGGAAACTGTCTGTAACGCTGCCCAACAATGCATCCTGTGGGCTAGATGTGACGATCATAAGACCAGAAACCCACGGATGCTGTCATTCAGGCTTACGGGCGTGTCTGGTAGAGAGACACGGTGCGGTAAGGTGCTCACGCGCCCGTTTACTCACTAAGCGCCGAGATCGCGTAGCGGGCAGCCAAGGAGCTCACTCTTGACCAGCCCCGCCAAAGCCGCGATGTCGCAGACCACGATGTCGCGACATCGCGCGGTTATATCCCCCTCTAGGCGGGAGCGCACTACGGCCGTGGGGGATCGGGCATGTGATGCCAGCAAGTTAATATACGTGGTTTCATGCCCGATCTTGCTGCTCCGCTTGTGAGCGCGTGCAAGATATGCCGTGACGTACTGCATACGGTTCATTTGCGGGAACCCCTACCCTGACTAATGCCGTTGAGTACGGCAAATATGTCGGGTAAGGGGTTAAAGGTATTTTTTACACGGTGTAGATGTGTTAAATCGTCCGCCACACCATAAGTAAAATAAAAATGTCCTAGTCATCCTCCAAAAACACTTCTTAGTGGAGAAGACAATGTGCCCTCCACTGGCTTCTGAGGACCGAATTCAGCCAATCAATTCGAATGGTTTCATTTTTCTCATTAGAAATCCTTCTTCTCAGTGATTGGGGACAGACCTACCCCCTGGAGATAAAATGATGCCTGAGGGCACCCATAGGGACTCCAGACCAGGAAATTTTAGCCTCAAATTGTGAATTTGCTGTCAGACCCTGGAAGCCCTTTTTTGGGACACATTACTTACCCATCCAGATAGAATAAACTTTTTCTAAAATCTGACTTTTTAGAGACTTGATGCTTCTCCTGATTGACACTAAAGGTGAAGAGCTCAGTGCTGCATGATCAGCCATTCTAGTTAACACGGAGGATCCAACAGCCAGTGGGACCGACTACAGTGGGTGCCGGTGAGAGCCCAGGCTAGCGTCATTTCCTTCTATTAACAGGATAGGTCACAGCTGCCAGGTTCAAGACTTACAGGGAGTGCGAGTGAGAAGGCCGACAGGCTAGCGTCTTGTCATTCATTTATAAACAAACAGAGTTCAGACTGCCAGGCCGGAGTTAAGAGGGTGCGGGGAGACGCCCAGGCTGGCGTCCATGATAATCTATAACACGGTTAAGAAAGACTTGCCCTTTGAAGCAGCACACCGTGAAACAGTCGTGATGAAGCAGAGTCGCAAGAAGCGGAAGTGTGAGTAAGACCTTTCAGCCTTACTACAAGTACACACGTCAAGACCTGAGCGTTAGCGAGCTTCGAAATCCGTATGAGTGCAGGAACTAACCCATCATATAACGAGTGAGCTTCACTTGGAAGATACTGTGTGGTTAAAGCTCCATGTTGCCACCCAGGATGACCCATTTTCTTGGCATTATTTTTCTCAAGTAAGTTAGTCTCAATGTGTGGAGGAAATTGGTCTATGTTGTAATTGTTCTCTGTCCGTTGCTCCATACTCCCAATGTTCCTATGAAATAACCTGACATATGGTCAAGTCTTCACTGTACCTCCTTGTACCAATTCTGAGGAAATTTTTTTACCCAGATATTTTGTCACATCGCACGTTTTTTAGTTGTCTTTTGTTTCTCATTTTGTATATTGAATTAAATTTGGGTAATGTCTCAATACAGAGGATATTTGCTAGCTATGTTAAAGATCTTAAGCTCATAAACAAGTAATTTGCAATATGTGTCAAGTTTAACAGTGTCCCTCTACCTATTCTGTTGTTGATTGAGACAGCACATCACCCTTGAGACACTCTTGGACAATTGCTGAAGAAACAAATGTATATACTGTTAGAATCACACATTTTTACTCAATAGGACCTGTCAGTCAGCTGCATTAGTCACAGCAAAATGCCCCTAAATAATTACAAAAAATGACCATCGAGCCATTTTGACAATTGTTGAAGAAACAAATGTGATGGTAGAAACAACTTTTTTTTATATAGGGGACCTGTCTAGTATAAGCTGCATGTCACTTATAGTCAAAATGCCCCCCAAAAATGTTCTCAAAAATCATCGACCCTTGAGCGGGTTCACTATTATGACATCTGATGAGAACAAATCGTATGTTAGAAATCAACTTTTTTGTTTTTTTTAATAGGACTGTAGTTTTGCTGCATTTCTCAATAGCAGCATGACCAAAAAAATGTCTAAATATGACTTATAGTCAGCCACTATTAAAATTGTGATGGTAGGGGAAAATGCCACTTAGAAGCCACATTTCTGGTTCCAAGGACCATGTATTATAAGCTGTTATCTCAGCCAGCCTACATACTGTGACCTCAAAACCATTGACAAATGCGACAAACTTTAAAGAATATGGGCAACAGTGTATCTACGTGAAAAGGGTTGTTTTCGCCTGTCTTTTATTGGCGTATTACTGACGGTCCTCCCGACACTAGCGAATCCGCTGTCGCTCACGCTAGGGAATGCGAATGTTAGGTGCAGCTGTTTGCCACTTATCAGCTGCGCCTCGCTGAATGAAGGGCGCTGGCGGCAATGAGCACGGTGATGTGGGCGCGGTGTAGGCGTTCCAGGGGGAGGCTGTGGAGCGGGCACACAGCGCTCGGAACAACTCCGAGGCATGGTCGATCGCGAGTTTTCTGGCAAGACAGCATGGCGCAGTGCGCGTCGGCAGTCCGAAGGCAGACCTGGTTTATTTGGTCTAAATGCTTTCAAGGCTATGGACGCGCTCGAAGCTGAAGCAAGAACGGAAACTATGAGAGGATGCAGAGTGTAGAGATCGCTGACAGAAATCTGGCTGCTCACTCCGTGCTAGCAGAGTATGATTCAAAGAAATCGCCTGTTTGTAAAGGCAAAAAAAACAGTTGTTCAGGAAAGAGCTGAAACCTCTAACAAATAATAGACTATACATTTTAGAAAAAATCAGACTTTCCAAAAAATCTAGAGAACGGCGCTAATATAAGAAGATCGGTATGGGAAATTGCCAGGGGAAATACAGTTAATTCAAATTCTGTGATGAAAGCTATTCTCATTGGTCGGCATAAACGGGCCAAATTAGAATAGGAGCGACAGTGAACATTAAAATCCTGTAATGGAGAATGAATTTACTCATCAGAATCAAAAGGCGGGACAGTACTCAAATAACAGTTTTAAAAATGCAGAAAAAAAGAGCTGTATGTATCGAGCTAGCGGGGACCTGGCTATCTCGGTCTGAATCAGAATTGGAGCGACAAAAGACCCCATTTATAGCTATGGAGAGTTTTTAAACCATTCAAAATCCAGATGGCGGACAGTTCAAAATACAGTAAAAAGTGGCAGAAAAGAGTGATTGGTTAATGGTTTCTGCCTAACCTTGCCTGCTCCGCATGATCGCCTGCGCTACGGTATTACTTGACACTTCTACTGCTGTCTCGTCGCTGGTGACGATTGTTCACCGTGACATTTGAGGAACGTTGACTGTGAAGACAGAGACGCAAACAGATGTCTCCAGTTGATCAATCAGCAAGGTCTCCATTGATCCGGCATTTTTGCTCTCTGTTTGGTGTGGGTGGAAGGATAAAGTGAGCTGAGTTTTGTTTTGTAACGGGGGGATCCAGGAGGGTGGCCACCAAGTAACTGGTTGTTCATTTTGGAGTGGCTTAATGCAAGAGGATCATGTTGGAGGAAATGGATGCATCCAAGCACTCATGATGTAGAGACTGGTAGCCTGAATTTCCCAAGCACTCTGGGTCGAGGAGCCACTGAGCAGAAATGATCTTCTTCATCTTTCCGCCTTCACGCCTCATATTCGCGCTCAACCTCTCTTCCAAGCGCAGGAGATGTCTGGGTAAGTCCAGTGTTCCAGAGACATACCTACTCGTACCTCCTCCTCTCCACTGTCTCAGGCACTCAGCTTCTATGAACCAAAGAGCCAGACCGACCAGAGAGGGTAGCTCTTAGTGAAATTTTGAGACGACAATTGTTCATGATATATGCAGGTAAGGATGTGCTCCAGTCTATTGATATATTCATAAGGGGCGAGCCAGTGTAATTTCGCCAGTTTTCGCACACCAACCTTTTGCATGGCACAAGGTTTCTTGAGATCTACACCTAGCCTAGCGCTCATATAGGTCTCGTTTCTCGGATGTAGCCGTCCACTAGCTTCCTGACCTAGAGTGTTGTGGACGGATCTCCAAGACTGCATTAATTTCAACACGGCCTGGTTTATCTTGGCACGTTGATGCACCAGAGACCTCTGGGGAAGAAGAGCTCCCTGCAAACATCTGCGGTTTTTGAAGACGGCGTACGCCGAGCCTGAGAGACACCCGTCACCCCCAGGAGACATCCACCCAGTTCACCCAGTGAGCTTGTAACTGAGATCATATTAGCAGGCTACTTGGCCACTGCTTACTAGGAGTCCATGATGTCGGATGGTCAGATGGACTTTTGCCGGCACAGATGCAGACAACTCACTTGTAAATTATTTAGATGACACGTAGCTGGCCAGGGCGAATAAACAGGGCACACGGCTTTTCTCGGGAAAGAAAGAAATGATACTGCTACAGCATCTGGAATTGGGGCGGCAAGGGCCAGGACGTGGCACTCTCCACCAGACGAAAAAAGGCAATCATTTCCAGGCCAAAGCTGGCAATGCCGACATTCAAGCTTTTGGCTTTGGGAATGGTTGGGGTAAAGTGTTAGACTCTGCTCCCAAACCTGAAAAGACAGAAGACTGGCTGCTAAGAACTGGCCGCTGATACGGCCCGTGCAGGGTCGTCAAACTAGGCGGGAAGGAGAAGTGGTAGGCATGGTCTCTGGTGGGTTGCTGGTTGGTACTCGGGGAACGGTGGAGGCTGAAGCAGAGCTATGTCCTGAATCATGACTCTGAGAGACATGGGCAGCTGAGAAACACTTGGTGGTGGCGGAGGAGGAGGAGGCGGAGACAGAGGGTGTGACAGTGGTTGGAAGCCCGGTGTCGGTCTGGCCTTTTTTGGCCAAGTGTTGCCTCCATTTCAACTCATGCATTCGCTGCATGTAACTAGACATGTTGGTGGTGGTTAAACACCTAAGATTCTTGCCTCTACTTATGCGTTTACGGCAAAGGCGGCATATGACATCGCTGGGTGAATCAGAGGTTTGCTCAAAGAAGGCCCAGGCTTGAGAGGTGATGGACCTTTTTGACGGTGATAAGCAAGGAGCGGGGTTTGCGCTTACCGATGCTGGCGGAATCATATCAGCGGACTTCTGCGACCGCCCTCTCGCTTTTTGAGGCGGGACCCGCATTGACACTACCCCATCGTCTTCCACCTCGTCCAGTGATGAAGCGCTCGCAAGCAAATTCTGCTGAAAAGACCACGTTGGATCCGCAATGTCGTCATCATCATCATCAACACAGGTGACTTCGTCTTCCTGACATTCTGCATCCAGGAGCTGCGGGCTACAAGCAAGAGGCATTGCAAGGCGTTGCCGACCGCCCAGGATTTTTGCCGATTGACCGGCTTCCTTTTCCTCCTCTGATGGCATGAGTAACTGGGCGTCAGAGCAGACAAAATCATCCTCTTTGGCCTCTTGATCTTTTAACATGCCTTCTGAACCCAACCGCATTTTGTCATCAAGAGGTCTTCAGAAAATGGATTTTCCACAGTGGTGGGTACACGAGTTGACATTTGGGCTGCCTTCGCTTCATGTTGGACGGATGCTGATGATGCTGATGATGACATTTGTGGCCGTGACTGGGAGGACGAGGAGGTAAGACTGCTGGATGCAGGTTGCATTAACCACTGAAGAACAGATTGGCGACGCTGTTCGTTACTGAGATTCACAGGGCCCTGACCCAGCGATGACAGGCCTGATGGTCCTGCAACAGACGATCCGCTGGCATGCGTGTTGTCACCAGCACTGGAAGGAGAATCTTCTCTCGTACCTCTACCTCCATGTCCTACCCCCCTCTTTGCTCGCTTACCACATGAATTTCGCTCCATGTTCAGAAAGATAAAAATTTTAGAAGGTATGGAAGTGTTTTCGAAAGTCTCTTATTAAAAGATAGCAAATCACAGGTATTCTCAAATCCCTAAAATCAAAACAAAATTGCTGGATTAATATTTAAGTGCAAGGTACCTCTATAAAAAAAGCTTGACTGACCAAAAGTGAAAAAAACACCTATCTGAAATGTATACGGATAATAAAAGGTATTTTTGGCACCTATCAAAACACCTGATGTGACTACAAAATTGCTGGATTCAAATCTAAGTGCAAGGTACCTCTATCAATAAAGCTTGACTGACCAAAAGTGAGAAAAAACACATATCTGAAATGTATACGGATAATAAAAGTTATTTTTGGCACCTATCAATACACCTGCAGTGACGACAAAAATTGCGATTCAAATTTAAGTGCAAGGGGACCTCTATCAACAAAGCTTGCTAACCAAAAATGAAAAAAAAAAACCCATCTGAAAAGTAAGGATAAAAAAAGGTTTTTTGGGACCTAT